>PVJN01014694.1:0-45989 GCA_004026805.1 Lasiurus borealis | reverse complement strand
AGTACTTTTAGGCAGGTATATATACTTCATTTTACAGATGAGAAAAATGAAGTTAAACAGAAAACTTAAGTCATTAATAGTTTGTTGGTCCAGTTTTCTTTTCCCTTCATTGGCTAGTTCTATGCAGTAAAACAATACTGTTTGTGCTTTAAATATATTGGTATATAAATGTATCAACAGTAAAAATACCTTTGGATTACTTTCTGAGAAATGCCATTTAAAGGATGAAAGCCGACCAGTTTGCAGTGTGGTTGTGCGAAAGCTTCTGATGGATGCATGGCAAAAAGGAGCCCTCTCCGCTGGGGCAGGGTAGGTAGTCTTCAGATGTCTGGGACTTCTTTGAAAACACCTGGCATTCTTGGGGAACATGCTGAAAGGGACCCATGTTTATAGGTGAGGTGTGGTTACATTAGAAACATCAGTTATTGTACTCTTAGGTAATAGCAGACACATAGGGCTGTTTGCTTCTCCGTCTGAGATCTCACACTTTTCCAATCCCTACATGTGGTCATTCTCAGGATCTCAGTTCCTGATGCTTGCCTTGTAGCTGCTGCTTTCCTTTTTTCTTGTTTGGAGAAATGTTATGGAGTTAGAAAGCAAATGATCAAGATAACACTGATAGGGAGCTGGTTTTAGAGAGATGAGGTATGACTATATCAATCTTTTAAAAGTCTCAAGATAATCAAAGTCAGCCTTGATCTCAGTCTACTGAGTCACCCTGAGACTTAGTCACTCACTCCAATGCTGTGGCTATTTGGAGAGAATTCTCCAGACTGGAACGAGGAAGTCTGGCCTTATGGAGCTAACCTGACCATCTTCTCACAGAGTGGTGGTCTCTGGCCCAGGAGAGATCAGAAGAGGCTCCAGGGAGCGGCTGGTTGAAACAGGGAGATGGCAAATCCAGTCCTCTTTCCAGCAGACATTGAGACCAAAGAAGGGCCTTCTTACAACATCTGGGGTACAGAATGGACAATCATTAAGAGGACTGAATGCACCACATATAGCCAGGCAATGTTTCTACAATGGGATGGGCAATGGCAGATGTAGGTTCAGACATAAAATTGTGGCCAATAGGAATGAGGTGGCAGAATGAGCTCAACCAGCCATTTGAGGTATAGGGCTGAGGCCCTCGGGAGGGGCACAGATGAGGGATATTTAAGACCCCCAAGAGATGTGGGATCAGGTTGCTGGAACTGGCATGCTCTGCTCATGACCTTCAGCCCAGTAGTGGGGCAGAGGAGCCTGGCATATGGAGGCTTGAGGCTGCCAGAGTGATTTCCAAATTTACCCACGAGGGAGGCAAAAGTTTCTGCTGTGTGACCACAAGGAAGAGCTCTCTTAACTTTGGATAAGGTGGGCAGCCTTAGAGGATGAAGCTAGGACTGGGTGTGGGTGCTAACGCCAGGGCCCATGGTTATCTGGGGAATCAGGCTCAGACTAGACCTTTCTGGAATCCACAGATTTAGGGCTCCCCTTTCTAAGGGAATGGGCGAGGTGAAGCAGACCAATCTGGTTTTTCAGGGAGGTGGGAATGGTTTGGGAAGTGGCCTTAAGGAGAAACACAGCTCCTAATGAACTTGAAATGAGTTTTGCATGCACATCCATGTGCGTGTATTTGTGGGTAAAAGAGATTTATGGTTTTTTTCAATTCTATAAATATGCTTATTATGGAGCATTCAGAAAATCCTGAAAAACATAGAAAAATAAGAACCACCTGGAACTTCATAGGCCAGAGATATAATCCCTAAATATATTTTGGTAATTTCCTTCCTGATTTCTCTCTCTGTATATATTCAACATAGTATGTACATGTATATTTCAAATTAAATCATGGTATAATACTGGCTGTATCCTGCTTCTTCCCTTTGGTTCTCTCTCTTGGACACTTTCCCACAACAATAAATGTGGTTCTACACCATCATCTTTGGTAGCTGTACAAAATCCTATTGCCTGATATTTCTTATTTTCTTTTAACAAAATATGTTTATATTAATTTCAGAGAGAAAGAGGGAGAGAGAGATAGAAACATCAATGATGAGAGAGAATCATTGATTGGCTGCCTCCTGCATGCCCCCTACCAGGAATAGTGCCCGTAACCGGACCACGTGCCCTGACTGGGAATCGAACCATGACCTCCTGGTTCCTAGGTTGACGCTCAATCACTGAGCCACACCAGTCGGACTGATACTTCCTATTTTAACGAATCCTCTTTTGCTTAACATCACGTTATCTGAAAATAATGATAAATCTGTTTCTCCCTCCAGTAGTCCCATTCTACAGCTAACAATGACTTGGGAAAAGCTAACCCGTGGGAATATGTCCCGATGGTTAAAGACAGTACCCTCAGCTCCATGCTACTAGTTCTATTTTAACAAATGCTTATGGAACATCTGCCATGTGGAAGGCATGAGACTAGTTGCTTGCTGTAGGAAATATAGAAGTATAAATCAAGGCTCATACCTGGGCAAATTGAAGCTTCTGTTTGCAAAAAACAACATGTAAGTTGACTGGTAAATCATAAAAATGAGTACAGCAACCCAATAATTTTGCCAAACTGACTTCCTAGGAGAGGGACTAAATACCTTACAAAATCAATACAATCAATCAAGTCTGGTTTCTACTCCTTCCTGCCACTCCTACACCACACACCAAAGTAAATGTCAAGTCTATAGCTCATTAAACATCTAAATCAAATCATGGGAAGACTAGCAACATGAGAGTATTTGTTTCTACTGTGGAGGAATAACTTTATAAGAATTGAAGCTACAGCAAAAATGATAAAGAAAAAGACAGATAATATTGGAAAATTTCAAAAAAATTAGCATCAATAAGAATACAATAAGATTATACGTCATTGATGTAATCGATTATATAAAACATAAAAATGTAAAGTTTTACAATGAGCAAGCATTAATTTTATGATTAAAAATAATGGTTACAGTAATATAAACTAATTTAAATAATAAAAAAACAATACCTTGACTCTAAATACTGGTCACCAATATAAACAGATGATCTGACTGATGGTATAGTAAACTCCATGGCTAGAGATAGGATAAGGTCAAGAAAGGAAAAACAGTAAGTAATAAAAATGTCTATCATATTCATATCAGCCTAGTTATCTCCCTCCTAAGAATTTATTTAAAAAAAATCTTCTTAAGGCTAGAGACACTAAGTGTATGAAGAGCGCCAACATAACAGGGAAATGGTCAACTAACCCATAGGGGATATATGCAATGAAATGGTATTCAATCATCAAAATAATCATTAAGGCCCTAACCAGTGTGGATAGAGCATCGGCCTGTGGACTGAAGGGTCCCAGGTTTGATTTTGGTTAAGGGCATGTACCAGAGTACATATGTAGATAATGTTTTCTGTAAAAACCTATTTTCCATTCTTTATGATTTAAAGCATAGTCTCAAATCTGGTCTTATTAATCTAGAACTACTTCTGCCTTATATAGAAATAGTTTTTAGGACTTTTATAACAAAGAGTTTTGACTATTAATGCAGTTTTAATAATTGTTTTCAACTTAAATAAAAGTTTGAATTTCAGATATCACAGGACAGTGACTTCATTTGAACCTTGACTGTTGCACGTATCCTTGGTTGGGGGCACTTCCTCAGTAGGGGGTGTGCAGGAGACAGCTGATAGATGTTTCTCTCTCATCTGATGTCTCTAACTCTCTATCCCCCCCACCTTTCCTCTCTATAAAAAAATCAATACAATATATTAAAAAAATTATCATTAAGAAGACTTTAAGGCACCAGGCTTAGCAAGTCACGTTACATAACAACAGCAGAAATTGGCTCACACAAGTATTCCACTTCTGGAAAAGTGAGTTCTTATCATCAGGGCCTGGAAGTAAACATGGAAAAATGAAATTAGTTGTGTTTGAAGGAAAGTAATTAGATCTAAAACAAAATTTTAAAATGTTAAGTTTTTGGACAAAAATGATTTTTAAAGAAAATTGCGCTCTTGGGATATCTGGGTGTGTCACTGGTTTATGCCAACATGGTCTACACCAGCATCTGGCACTGGCCAGATGGGACAGTGGAGCCACCTCCTCTTGTAGCTGGGCCCAGACCCAATCTTAGAGCTGGTGTCTTACATTCATAGAACTCCTCCCTCTTTCTTTAGCCTTTAGCCTAGCCCTCTCTCCACTCTCTCCTACAATGTGCAAAGGAGACAGCAGCACCAAAAAGCCGCAGGCACAGTGCACTGCCTTCTTGGTTCCTCTTCAATCCCTGGCCTTACCCTTGTCTCCTATGACACAGCAGAGCAACCCAGCTCACTCAGTTTCCATATGCCTACTCACAGGTTTTTATTACATTCCCATTGCCCTTAACAGAAGTACTGCCAAACGAATCAATCGAGCAGTACCGGACTTTGTGATATTGAAAGTGATTACCCAAGAAACAGGATGCTGTATTTACTCTTTATATGACCAAATTGCTTTCTAAAATGAGTAATCCAAGTTAAAGTACAAATTTAAAAGCTTCTGAACAAAGCCTAAGAGAGAAGCACAGAGTCATGGACAATTGCCAAATGTAATCCAAGAATGAGAAGTAACCAAATATGGGTTGGAAGGTTCTGGGAGTTCTCTGGACAATAGGGTTGGACAGGCTCATCAACTTGAAATCATTTGTATAAGCGAAAGGTCACAGAAGGTAGCGATGATATAACACAGGAAACGATCCAGGAAAGAATCTTATTTATAGAAGAGTGGGGCTGGAAGCACTGAGAGCTGTCAGGGCCACTGTCTCCTGTCTTCAAGTGAGGAAATCCACCCAGGATCATAGTCACCCAGTGAGCACTCTTTGCCCCCCTGGAATACATCCTAGAGTTTTTTATTTCCCTTATTAATTTATTGTTTGGTAAGTTAAAACATTCACATGATTTAAAAGTAAAAATATAAAATGGTGCCCTGACTGGTTTGGCTCAGTGGATAGAGGTTTGGCTTGCAGACTCAAGGGTCCCAGGTTCTAGTCCCATCCAGGGCATGTACCTTGGTTGCAGGCACATACCCAGTAGGGGGTGTGCAGGAGGCAGCTGATGAATGTTTCTCTCTCATCAGTGTTTCTAGCTCTCTGTCTTTCTCTCTTCCTCTCTGTCAAAAAAATCAATAAAATATATAAAAAATATATAAAAAGGTATAATTGAAAAACCTCCCTCCCACCTCTCATGAAATTTCTTATATATCTTTCTAGTGACTTTTTGTGATAATACAAGCAAATAAAAAAATACCAAAATGCATTCTTTTAGAAAAATTTTAATAAATCTTTATTGTTCAGATTATTACAGTTGTTCCTCTCCCCTCTCCCATTATCTCCCCTCCACCTGGTTCCCACCCCACCCTCTGCCCTTACCTCCCCGCCACTGTCCTCATCCATAGGTGTATGATTTTTGTCCACTCTCTTCCTCCACCTCCCTCACCTCTTTTCCCCTGAGAATTATCAGTCCATTCCCTTTCTATGCCCCTAATTCTATTATATTTACCAGTTTATTCTGTTCATCAGATTTTCAATTCACTTGATTTTTAGATTCACTTGTTGATAGATATGTATTTGTTGTTCATAATTTTTACCTTTACTGTTTTCTTCTTCTTCTTCTTAAAGAATACCTTCAGCATTTCATATAATACTGGTTTGGTGTTGATGAACTCCTTTAGTTTTTTTTTTTTTTTTTACCTGTGAAGCTCTTTATCTGACCTTCAATTCTGAATAACTTTGCTGGGTAGAGTAATTTTGGTTGTAGGTTCTTGCTATTCATCACGCTGAATATTTCTTGCCACTCCTGTCTGGCCTGCATAGTTTCTGTTGAGGAATCAGTCGAACAGGTGCTAAAATGCGTTCTTATTTCCCACTCTTTCTAACAGTGTGTCAAGGAGATCTTCCTGCATCAATGCATAGAAAGCTTCTTTGTTCCATTTTAAGCTATTGAGTTGTAAGGATGTACCATAGTATATTTCACTAGTACCTAATTATGACCCTTGGTTATTTCTAATTCTTGTATTTACCATATAATCTTGTATATATGTCATCTCATAGGAATGTAGATGTACATGTGGGATAAATTCCCAGAAATAGGTTTGTGTGGTCAAAGAATCACCACATGAGTTGTTAGATATTGCAAATTGCCTTCCACATAAAGAGTTAGTTTTTGTTGCAGAGCTGTCTTCCCAGACTATATTTTGCTTAGATTGATCTTAAATTTTCTCTTATTATTTGAGTAAATACCAGATGGCATCAATTGAGGGTCATGAGTCCTGAGACTAACATGCTAGGTAACAGGGGGACTTAAAACCTTGGCATAGCTAGTGCATGTTATACAGTCCAGAGTATCAGTGTCTCTCACCCCAAATTAGCTCTTCTCCCGCTTCTTGAGACGCTGTTGCTTGAAATGGCATTGGATGTGGGTTATCAGGTGGCCAGTTCTAATTTTATCCTCAAAGAGATCCTTTGGGATGAGAGGTAGTTATCATGATTTCCACTTGACAGATGAAGAAACCGGGGCACGGAGGGGTGAGACAGCACTCTCTTACTGCCCTCTCCTCTTCTGGAGTGTAACTCAGATGTAAGATTGAGGCCTTGATAAACTGGAGAGCATTTTTTTATTTTTATTTTTTTAAAGCAATACAAAAGATAAGTATTTATTCAGAACAAAACTTTTAATAATGGATTTCACATTCCACTGAAGAGCATTTTAAGAGGGGAGAATTTTGAGCTGGGGAGATGCAGGTATATGTTGAAGGCTGGCTCTATGGTCTAGGCTTAAGCAAGAAGACAGAAACAATCTTTAGTTCAAGTTCACCTTAAAACCTGGTTTGCTGTGTTTTTGATATTTCCTGAGGCCATGGACTGACCCTCTTTCATTTTCATACGTGGTACTTCTAGAAATTTGCAGGGCCTAGAGCAAGAGTACAAATTAAAATGCCAGCTTTCTGCCACCCCAGTTTATCACCCTTAACCTTCAGGGCAAATTGCTGATTAACATCTTTGGTGTACAAACTCTTTACTTAGATGAGAGAGAGCCTGGGTGGGGGCCAGAGACTCTTCTAAGTGCTTTAAAAGTATTCAATTATTGCTTCCTCGAGAAACCCTAGGTCCTAGGAGGCAGGCACTATTATAGTATCTATGAGAAAACTGAGGTACAGAGAAGGTAAGTCACTTGCTCTAGGTCATTCAAGTGGTAAATGAAAGCGCAGAGTTGGGATTAGAATCTCAAGAAGCTGGTTCTGGAGTCCAAGCTCATAAGTTTCTTCAGTAAGAGAGAATGAAGAAAACTCTCAGAGCAAAGGAAAGAAGGAAGCTAAAGAGTGTCCTAATAGCATTTGAATCCCTGGTTCTAGTCCTTGATGTCTGCACTACCTGGTATCTGCATTCTTGAGACTTACCTCTCAGTTCTGCATTTAATGCTGTGGGGTACCCCAGTGTCATTCCAATAGAAAGTGAAACTGGAGAGATTCAGGGGAGGAGCTGAGTTGTTCCTGGGAAACTGAGGCTTCATTAAGCCCTGATGTCTTGGGACCTCTGATGGGTAGGGTATGGCCTGGCCACAAGGGATTGGGTAGGATTCCAGCTGCCTTGCTTGTGGGAGGAGCTGTGGCTGTGGACGTTCCTGAGGCAGACTGAGCATGGGCTGTCAGCTGCAGTAGTCTCTTTTGTCCTGGACTTGCTTTTCCCTGGGCTCCCTCCATGCTCTTTCCCCTTGAGTCTTTGTTGGTTCACTTATAGCCTGCCTGAGCGGGGCACTCTGAGTATCAGTTCCTTCTGGTTTACCTCCCTCCCTTCTTCAACCTGAGGCCTACTAGCAATTGTTTCAGTCACATTCTCATCAAGGACCCACCACTAGCTCTCCCTATGCACTCGCCAGGCCATTTCCCAACAGTGAGTAGCCCTCCTATTTATTTTCTTTACTGGAGTTCAGCTAGAGAAAATTCCACAGCCAGGTGACTGGTTCTGGAATGAATTTATGATTTCCAACCTCAGCTGGTTCTCAATGCTGTTAAAAAAATCCTCCCCCACTCAGTACTCTCCAGGCACCGCATGCTAACAGCTCCAAGCTCTAGCCAGCTCCTTGAGCCCCTTCTCCCCTCATGCTCTGCAATCTCCACCTTCACAGCAAGGGAAGGGATGGGATGCACATTGGTTGAGTGGTTAATGAAGGCGGTACATGCTATGAAAAGGAAGGAAATCAGAGGGATCTTCATCACACTATGAAACTGGCTTCAGATCTGAGATATGCAAAGTCACTGAAATGAGGCAATTTGATCCCAGGCCTGGATTATGGTTTTACCATATCTGAAAAGAATGCATCCTTTTTATAAGTACCTTGGTCAGTTATGAGAGCCCTGGAAAATGGAGTCCCAACAGTAATCTCCGAGGTTAACCTTTTCAGTCAGTGAGCACTGGCAATGCGTCACACACACTCTTTGATCCCAGTGGGACCCCAATGAGAAGGGAAATAGGGCAAACTTGAGCTTTGGGATGCAGCAGCTGCAGCAATGCAGGAACAATGAAACCTAAACATGGCACTCATCAATTTTTCAGAAACATTTGGCAGATCAGGGCTGGGGCTCCGACAGCTAAGAGGAAAGTTTGGCAGCATGGAGGGCATCTGCTTTGACAAGTTTCTATGATGTTGTCAACTCCCAAATTTTATCCTTAGCCCTCTTGCTTGGACTTCAAATTCCCGTATCCAACTGGTTTTGCAACATCTGCCCTTCTTGAACAGTTCTTTCAAACTCAAGGTGATCCAAACTTAACTCTTTGCTCTGCCTGAAATGTGCTTTATTTACACTCATCTCCATCACAGTTAATATTTATGCTGTACCTTAAATTGCTCTTCAGCATCTAATGAAGGCAACTCAGATATCAAGAACTTTTTATTTGTTATTTTTCAGTTGCTTCTCCTTCCATAAATTTACTCTACTTTAGTTCTCTGGGTTGTAGCAGGCTTTCAGTGTTTCCTGGGCATTCCCAGAATCCAGTCCCTCCTCCTGGGGAAGGCTGAGCCGGCTGACCAGGACCTGAAGACCTTAGGGAAGGAAGAAGCTCAAGGGTCACCCTGGAAGCCTGGATTCAGTTAAGATAGGAAAAGTGGGTTCAGCAGAGTGGTGGCCAACCACAATAGCCTAGGTTCAAGTCCTAGCTTCACCATCGACTCACTGTGAGACCGGGCAAGTTTTTACATTCTAGAAGAATCAGATCCTCATTAATAAAATTATCTATTTTAACAGTATACTGTGGAGAGAAGTGTTCATTAAATGAGCATTTATACATTTTACTTGTGTATAGTGAAAGCTCAATTAACTACTGGTGTTTACACTTTCTTGAGGCAGAATTAAAAAATGAAATTGGCCGAAACCGGTTTGGCTCAGTGGATAGAGTGTCGGCCTGCGAACTGAAAGGTCCTGGGTTTGATTCCTGTCAAGGGCATGTATCTTGGTTGCGGGCACATCCCCAGTAGGGGGTATGCAGGAGGCCGCTGATTGATGTTTCTGACTCTCTATTCCTCTCCTTTTCTCTCTGCAAAAAATCAATAAAAAATATATATATTAAAAAAATGAAATTGATTTGAGAGCTTAAAGAAATTCTTCTGAGCCTGACCAGGTGGCTCAGTTGGTTGGAGCATTGAACCACACACCAAAAAGTTTGTGGGTTCAATTCTTGGTCAGGGCACATACCTAGGTTACAGGTTCAATGCCTGGTTGGGAGGTAACTGATGGATATTTCTTACATTAATATTTCTCTCTCTCTCTCTCTCTCTCTCTCTCTCTCTCTCTCTCTCAAAATAAATAAAAACATATCTTTGGGGAGGATTAAAAATTATAATATAAAGAAATCCTCCTGAAATTCATGAATAACCATACATAAAATTCTCACTGAAGAACTGAAATGGAAAAAAAAATCTTCCAGAAATATTGTTACTTCACTTCAAAGTTTTTGTGCATTATTCATCCCTTAATAATTCCAGACACATTTATTGAACACACACAGTATGCCAGACACTGTTCTAAATGCTGGAGAAAAAAAACACAGTGAACAAACAGACAAAAATCCCTGTCTGTCTGGGGCCCACATGCTAACGGGAGCCAGATTTTAAACAAAACAAATAAGTTACATTTCAGATCAGAGGGGAGGATGTTATTCATTTGGAATTTTAAATAGGGTGATAAGAAAGGCACATAATACTATATTCTGAGTTGAGGGAGATATAAAAATGTCTTAAAAATATAGTCCCAGTTCTCCAGAAATGCAAAGTCTGGTTAAGGAGACAAGGGGGGTTCACTCTCAGTGAGTGATGAAACAAACAGTGCGTGATGCGAATGGCTGATGCAGACACGAAATGCTCTAGAGAGGGTCAGAGAAGCGGAGAACGGGAGGGCGGTGGCCCCAGGGCTCGCTGGCAGAAGCAGACTGGAAAAGTCTCTCAAAGGGAGTGGCATTTAGCTGGAAGTGAAGCAGGACTCCCCCTTGCTCTCCCTCCCTCCCTTTAGCAGCCAGGAAGCAGCTTGTGTTGCAATGGGATGAAATGAAACATGAATCATGGCCTTTTCCAGGAAGATGCCGTGATGAGAAGACACTGTAACGGGAACAGAAAACCATCACAGTGGCTTCAGAGGGCCCTGACATGGCCAGTCAGAAGGGGCTGGAGGGAGAACACAGATTTCACAAGGCCAGGCTTTGAGTTCAAGCTCTTGGAGATTCAATAACCTCTGTATCCAGATTTTTGTAGCATGAAAGTGTGAGTGGGCCCTGTTAACCAGCAGGAGGTGCTCCTGTGTCTCTTTCCTATGTCTTTGAGTTTGCACCTTTTCTCTATGGATGTGGCCCGGTTCCACAATGGGTCTGTGTTAGAGGAGGCCCAATGAACACATACACAAGACGGTAGCCAGGGACAAAATGGGGCCTGAAAAGTGTGAGTTCCTGGTACCCCTTTGAGGATGGATTCCAAGGAGAGAAAGAGGTCAAGATGTGTGATTTAGGTAACCAGTTTGGTTCTCTGGGCCTAAATGAGTGTCAAATCTCAAGGAATCAAGCACTTTAAATTTATTCCTGCTAAGTGAGGCAGACACTGAATTGCTCTAATAAACTAGATGGGCCAAAACCGGTTTGGCTCAGTGGATAGAGCGTCGGCCTGCAGACTGAAAGGTCCCAGGTTCAATTCCTGTCAATGGCATGTATCCTGGTTGAGGGCACATCCCCAGTAGGGGGTGTGCAGGAGGCAGCTGATTGACGTCTCTCATCAATGTTTCTAACTCTCTATCTTTCTCTCTTCTTCTCTGTAAAAAATCAATAAAATATATTTAAAAAAAAACAAACTAGATGGGAGCAACAAATAAGTGACATGTTTAGGTAATTGGGGCCTAAGATGAGCCACCAGGGTGGACTGAAGATGGAGGAAGAAAGAATTGTTGAGTCCTGAGCACTGCTCAGGACCCTCCCAGAATATCACATCTCTCCGTTCTCTATAGGGAATTGCTATTGGAGTCTTACCTTTCTTTTCTCATGTGCTGGGTAAGGATGGTGGCCCTTGTAAAATGTTGTGGCTAAAATCGTAGGTTTGAAGAAAGATGGGCCTGGGTTCTCATCCTGGCTCCTTTGATTAGTAGCTCTGTGGCCTTGAGTCAGTTGCTCCACCTCTCTGATCCTATATCCTCCTCTGAAAAATGGACATAGTAATGTGATAGGGGCATGATGTCTGCAACCTATTCTTTTTTTAAATATTATTTTTTATTGACTTTTTACAGAGAGGAAGGGAGAGGGATAGAGAGTTAGAAACATCCATGAGAGAGACATCCATCAGCTGCCTCCTGCATGCCCCCTAATGGGGATGTGCCTGCAACCAGGATACATGCCCTTGACAGGAATTGAATGTGGGACCTTTCAGTCCGCAGGACAACATTCTATCCACTGAGCCAAACTGGTTTTGGCTGCAACCTATTCTTAAATGATTCAGCAAAAACTATAATGACCTATATGCATAATGTATATATGTATCTACCTTTCTAGAGAGAAATAAAACAAATTAGGCAAAATATTAGCCATTGCTGAATCTAGGTAAAAGAATATATAAGCAAGCATTCATTGTACTATTTTCACAATTTCTATGGAAATTTGAATTTTTTTTTTTAAATAAAAAGTTAAAAACTTCTCTAGGAGACTTCTGATCAAACCAAAATGAAATAATGTCTAGATTTATCCTTCTGCCTGAAACAATAACAATTGAAAAACACACACCAAGAAATAACCACATAAATACATAAAACAATGATTTTCAAGACATGGACATTGGACGAGGAAGCAGTGTCTCCTAAGAGGTGAGAAACAGACAAGCTGAGTCCTACAATTGCTCCAGCGTTTGCGCTAGGCCAGTGGTCGGCAAACTCATTAGTCTACAGAGCCAAATATCAAGAGTACAATGATTGAAATTTCTTTTGAGAGCCAAATTTTTTAAACTTAAACCTCTAATGCCACTTCTTCAAAATAGACTCGCCCAGGCCATGGTATTTTGTGGAAGAGCCACACATAAGGGCCAAAGAGCCGCATGTGGCTCGCGAGTCACGGTTTGCTGACCACTGCACTAGGCCACAGCACTTGGGTGGAGTGTGGCAAACCCTCTGAGCTGAGAAACAGAGAGGGATGTACCCAGAGACCAAAGCGACTAGAGTGTGCAGGACAGCGTTTGCGGGAAAGTGTGCTGGGGAGGGGACAGCTGTGCAGAGAAACTCTGGAGATGCACAGAGGGTTCTTGTCAAGAATTCAGCTGAGTACTGAACAGCTCGTGTGAGGAACCTACCTGAGAGGATTGGAAGGAACAGTGCAAGGCTGGGAACGGTGCCCATTCATGGTGCCCTGGGTCATGCCACAGATGGGCCTGGCTTCAGTAGAGAGGAGTAAGTAACCATAGACTGAGTACTGCTCCGGACCCTCCCAGAATATCATAAAAGCAACACCTAAAAGGATCAAACTGTTTCCAAATAATTTAATGGTGTCCCAGAACTAAGCTTAAAAAATACAAAAAATATCTAATATCCAACAAGGTAAAGATTACAATGTCTAATGTCCATGAAACATTTACTAGTGAGCAAAGAAGCAGAAAATATGACCTATATAAAACATTGTAGCCTCATTCCTGTCAGCAAAGGCCAAGTGAGGAGTCCACATGTGGTGTTCCAGGCAGGCCTCAGCATCCCATCAATTTGGCTACCTCTTCTGAACGCCAGTGTGTCTGAAGAGCAGTGTCCAAGAAATAGCCCTTCTCCAGTTAAAGGTGATCAAAGTGATGGTAGCCAGAATTCTGTCTGTGGAGACTGAGTTCCATCAAATGAGAAATACAGAAAGAAAATTAAAATTCTTTTAAAATCACCTGACTTTTATTCTAAATTACCCTGTGTGTTCCAAAACTATTATCACACATGGCTGCAAAGTGCCTTGCATTACTTCTATAGTTCTGATTGAAAGAAAATATAACACTAAGTAATTCATGGATTCCTTTTTTTTTTTTTAAGTTCTTTCTGAATACTCTGAAAGTAGTAAAAGGCTTATGGACTCTTACTGTTGCAATAAAAGAAACCATTAAATATAAATGTTCACACACAAAAAAACCCAGAAATTCTAAAGCAGTTCCTAACTCCTTTTGACACTATTTTTGACGTATTTTACAATCTCTTACTTTCTCAACACTTTTAAAATAATAAACAGCTTGATATGTTTCCTAGAGTTGCTTAAACTTATAGTTTCCAGAATACCCCTGCATTAATTTTCACCTACCAGAGGATTTGATGTTTGAAACCTTCCTGTGTGCTACACGTTATTATCTGGCCTATTCAGGCTTTCATCATATTCATTAAAGAGTGCCTTCCTTGTAAGACTTTTGCCAGCAATCTATCCCTACTTAATGCCACCAGATTGTCATTTAGACGTGGACTTGTTGGCTTTAGCGGATGCTGTTTTGCAGTCTGTGGATTTGGGCTTATTGAGGACGTTGTCTGGCCACGGAAAACCTCTCTGCTTTGGAGGTGGTGAAGTTCAATGTGGGTGTGAATATGTCCTTGGTCCTGGATCATGTGATCTTTAGAGCAGTGAACTTATCATCAACTCCTTAGAAATCAAGTTTCACAACTGTGCTTCAGCAAAGGAAATGAAAGTTGCAAGAATGCACCTCACTCTTCCCTGCAAGGGTGGTGTTCCCTGGAATGACTCTCGCAATGATGTCAGTGAAGGCCATGTGGGAAGCTGGGGCTCTCTCCCACACCCAGCAATAAAGATACCTCTCCTGTACCGAAGTGTCTATTGGAGGCCGAATGGGGAACATGGACTTCCACTCCCACCTGGCAGGAATGAGTCAGCAACAACCTTTTTCTTTCCTCTTCTTCTTCTCTCTTTTTTTTTTAGTTAATCCTTACTGGAGTATATATTTTCCTTTGACTTTTCAGAGAGAGTGGAAGAGAGGGAGCGGGGAGAAAGAGAGGGAGAGAGAGAAACATTGATGTGAGAGAGACACATTGATTGGTTGCTTCTTCAACGAGCCCTGACCGGGGTGCTTGAACCTGAAACTCAGGTATATGCCGTTGACTGGGAATCGAATCCTTGACCCTTAGGCCAATGCTCCACCACTGAGCAACACTGGCCAGGGCACAACAGCCTTTTATTGATGGCATGGGTCTGAAGTAGCTTGCTAAAACAGAAAACTTAAATAAAATCTAGGGTCATATAACATAAATTCCAAAATGTCCAGGATATAATAGAAAGTTATTCATCATATCAAGAAATAGGAAAATCTTAACTTGAATGAGAAAAAACAGTTAATAGATGTCAACATTGATATGATACAGATATAGACAAATTTTTTGTGTGTGTTTGGTTAATCCTCCACCCAAGGATATTTTTTCCATTGCTTTACAGAGAGAGAGAAAGAAACAGAGAGAGAGAGACAGAGAGAGAGAGAGAGAGAGAGAGAGAGAGAGAGAGAGAGAGAGAAGGAAGGAAGGAAGAAGGGAGATGGTGAAGAGAGAGAAACATCCATGTGATAGAGACATATTGATTGGTTGACTCTCCAAAGAGCCCTGACTGGGATGGAACCTGCAACCCAGGTATGTGCCCTTGCCCAGGAATGAAATCTATGACCCTTTGGTGTGTGGGCAGATGCACTAACCACTGAGAGACACTGGCCAGGGTATGATGTAGACAAACATTTTTTTAAAGAAACTATTACAGAAATTCTTCAATAGAAGTTACATATATGCTTACAGCAAATAAAAAGTAGAACATCTCAGAAAAGAAACAGAAGATTAAAAAAAGAAAAAAGGGGAAATCAAGATATTTTTAGATGAAAGAAAACCAAGAGAATTTGTGGCCAGCTGACCCAGTATACCCTAAAAGAATGGCTGAAGGAAGTTCTTGAAAGAGAAGGATAAAAGGTATCTTGGAACATCAGAAAGGAAGAAAGAATTATGGAAAAAATAATAATATACCACAGCTGTTCACCATTTGAAAAGATCATCACAATGCTCAGAAGATAATTCCAAAAACTATTTAAGAATAGCATCCTGCCTTTTAAAAAGACCAGCCCAGCTAGTGTGGCCCAGTGGTTAGGCATCGACCTATGAACCAGGAAGTCATGGTTCAATTCCTGGTTAGGGCACATGCCCGGGTTGCAGACTTGATTCCCATTGTGGGGCCTACAGGAGGCAGCCAATCAATGATTCTCTTCCATTATTAATGTTTCTCTCTCTGCCACTCCCTTTCGGTTCCTTGTTGAAATCAATAGAAATATTTAAAAAAATAAATAGAGACCAGTGCCCATGCTCAAAGGCAATGAGCTTAGGCAGAAATCCAACTGAGATCTCCATGTTAACCCACTCATCTAGGATTTAATACAAACCATTTTTATAATATTAAAGTCAACTTTTTACAGGTACATGTCTTAATTGTCATGAATACCATTTCTGCTGTTATTTTGGTAAACAATGAATATTTTTATATGATATGAAAATGCTAGATTGTCAACAGCTTCTCAGGGGCTTTGTGGTCTGTTATGATCTCTTTGATGATTTCATCATTGTCTAACTGTATTAAAGTATTATAAGTATTTCATCATTATCTAACTGTATTAAAGTACTTAGCTGAATGCAATTTCCAGGAATTTATAGCCAGTTTTTACTGCTTTCTGATGTTTAAGATAGAAAAGTTATTTTATAAGCAATGTGAATACAAAATAATGGAGATGCTAGTTTGTAAACCCAGTAAATTTTATATGCATAGATTGCACACTTTAAAGTATTTCATTGCAACAGTTAATTGCACTGTGTAACTCATAGTGTTTGAATTGTTGGTTTAATATATGGTTCTTGAGAAAACTGGACTTTTTTTTGTGTTTGTTAATTCTCACCCAATGATATTTTCCCATTGATTTTTAGAGAGTGGAAGGGAAAGGGAGAGACAGAGAGAAACATTGATGTGAGAGTGACACATCAATTGGTTGCCTCCACATGTGTTCCCTGACCAGGGCCAGGGGTTGAACCTGCAACTGAGGTATGTGCACTGAGTCCGCAGGTCAACACTGTATCCATTGAGCCAAACCGGCAAGTGTGAGAACATTGGCTTGTGTGTGTGTGTGTTGTGTTTCCATCTAGAATCCTTTACAAGAGCTTGCGTTAGTTTATAAATTTGAAGCTTTGAACTTGCTCTTTCTTTTCCTATATTTGATTTCTTCTTAGTATCAAGTGTTTAGAAGCAGACCCAGGCAATTCTTGGATCTAGATAAGCATTTAGTTTTACCTTTGAGACCTTTAATGATTTTATAAATATTTGCTCATATGTTTTTTAATCAATTTGTGCCGTTGGGTAGTACATAAAGGACATAAAGTATGGAATGTTTTCACAATACAACAAATTAAACACACTGCTCTTGATTTAACCATGATAAAAAGTCCATAAATAAAAAAATTAACATCCTGCACCAAATGGTTCAAATATTTGGAAGGCCATTTTATCAAAAAAGATATTAGTAGATGGAAATAAGTGCAAGAAAAGGTGCTCAACATCATTGATCACTAGGGAATTGCATATGAAACCACAATGAGAGAGTGCCTCTGACCTATTAGAATGGCTAAAATTAGAAACACTGACCATACCAAGTGTTGACAAGGAGCGCTTGAAATTTTCGTACACATTGGTGGGAATGTCAAGTGGTATAGCTATTTGGAAAGCGGTTTGACAATATCTTCAAAACTTAAACATATACCTATCATGTGATTTAATCATTCTATTCTAGATATTTACCCAAGAGGAATGAAAACTTAAGTCCATACAATGAGTTTAGATGAATATTTCTAGAAGCCTAATTTGTAACAATAAAAAACTTGAAACAACCCAAATGTCCATCAATAGGTGAATGGATAAACAAATTGTGACATATTTACACATTGGAATACTACTCAGCAATGAAAAGGAATATAGTATGATACATGCAGCAACACGGATAAATCTCAAAACCCTCAGAAGTTGGACAAAAAAAGAGTACGTATTTTAAGTTAACACATACACACACACACATATTTGTCTAAAATTCAAAGTCATCTACTGTGACAAATTTAAGATCAGTGGGTGCCTTGGTGTGGGAACAGAGCTGCAGGGAGAGGGATTCCAAAGGACACAAGGAAACTTGGGAGTGATGGATCTGTTTACTATCTTGACCATGAGAATGATGTCACAGGTGTATTGGTATGTGAAGACTTATCAAATTGCACACTTTTAAGTTATATATAAATTATATCTCAGTAAAGTTTAAAAAATGTAAAAAATGCTGAAATCAGTTTGGCTCAGTGGACAGAGCATCAGTCTGCGGACTGAAGGGTCCCAGGTTTGATTCCGCTCAAGGGCATGTACCTTGGTTGCGGGCATATCTCCAGTAGGGGGCGTGTAAGAGGCAGCTGAACGATATGTCTCTCTATCATCGATGTTTCTAACTCGCTATCCCTCTCCCTTCCTCTTTGTAAAAAATCAATAAAATGTATATATATTTATATTTTTTATTGATTTTTTTTTTTACAGAGAGGAAGGAAGAGAGAGAGGTGGAAACATCGATGAGAGAGAAACATTGATCAGCCGCCTCTTGCATGCCCCCACCTAGGGATGTGCCTGCCACCAAGGTACATGCCCTTGACTGGAATCGAACCCAGGACCCTTCGGTCCGAAGGCCGATGCTTTACCCACTGAGCCACACTGGTTTCGGCTAAAATATATTATATAAATAATATATTTATTTATATTATATAAATAAAAATATTTATTTAAAATCTCTAGGAAGATTATGGGATATGAGACCATCACAGCTGAATTAGTTTTCTAAGCTTTCTTTTTCTCTGAGGATCAAATAGAAAAATAAAGGGAAAAATTGTTATGATGAACTACCCTTCACCTCTCCTACTTGAATACGTTTTCTGAAATATATCCTCCTATCTAATAAAAGAGTAATATGCAAATGGACTGTCACTCCAAGATACAAGATGGCCACCCCAATGTGGTCAAAGATGGCTGCCCCCATGTGGACACATGATGGCCACCACAAGATGGCCTGCAGGGGAGGGCAGTTGGGGGTGACCAGGCCAGCAAGGGAGGACAGTTGCGGGGGTTTGGGGGGGACCCAGGCCTGCCAGGGAGGGCAGTTGTGGGCAAGCAGGCAAGCAGGAATAGCAGTTAGGAGTGACAGGGCTGGCAGAAGAGGGAAGTTGGGGGAGATCAGTCCTTCAGGGGAGGGCAGTTGGGGGAGCAGGCCTGCAGGGGAAAGTAGTTAGGGGGAACCAGGCCTGCAATGGGGGCAGTTTATAGTGGGACTAGGCCAGCAGGGAGGGCAGTTAGGGGTGACTGAGCCAGCAGATGAGGGCAGTTGGGGGTGGGGACACTGGCCTACAGGGGAGGGTAGCTGAAGGGGACCAGGCTTGCAGTAGAGTACAGTTTTGGGGGGACCCAGGCCTGCAGGGGAGGGCAGTTAGGGGTAACCAGATGAGGGCAGTTGGGGGAGACCAGGCCAGCAGGGGAAGGCAGTTGTGGGGGTCAGGCCTGCAGGAGAAGGCAGTTGGAGGCAACCTGGCCAGCAGGGGAGGGAAGTTAGGGGCAACTAGGCTAGCAAGAGAGGGTAGTTAGGGATGACCAGGCCAGCAGGGGAAGGCAGTTAGGGGCGACCAGGCTGGCAAGGGAGGGTAGTTAGGGGTGACCAGGTCAGCAGGGGAGGGCAGTTAGGGGCAATTGGGCCAGCTGGGGAGCAGTTAGGCATTGATCAGGCTAGCAGGGGAGTGGTTAGGGGTGATAGGGCTGGCAGGCAAAAGCGGTTAGGGGCAATCAGGCAGAGGCAGTTGAGGAAGTCAGCAGTCTTGGATTGTGAGAGGAATGTCCAACTGCCCGTTTTGGCTCGATCTTGGTGGGAGTGGGCCTAAACAGGTAGTCAGACATCCCTCAAGGGGTCTCAGATTGGAGAGGGTGCAGGCTGGACTGAGGGACACCCCCCTGCCCTGGGCATGAGTTTCGTGCACCAGGCCTCTAGTGTTGTTATAAGTCTTTCCCCATGGGTTAGGGCAGATGGCTGGCACCTGAAGAAACAAGATAAGAACTCCTCTCCACCTAATTGACCTGTGCAGTCTCCTCCCTTGACCCACTGTTGCACCTACATACTGACCCTACATTGCATACTTTTATCTATATAAGAGAACCTAACCACCCTCTCGGGATGACACTGGTCTCAGCCTGCTGTGACAGAATGCAAAAAATTTCTTAAATTCTCACAGCATCTTTTGTCCTGGCTCCTGTCTGGGCAGACCCAACACTTTGGTGCTGAAACTCAGGATTTGTCTAGAAAGCCTGAGTGGACCCCCACTCCCAGCTGCAGGCTTCTCCAGACCACACCAGCCACTCAAATTTCTGGTGTGTAAGAGTCACTTCCCTTGACCCTCTGATTTGCTGGCTTTTGCCTCACCAAAGTCCTCGTGCTCCAGGGGCTGGAAGACCCACTCTTCCACCCTGTGTTAGTGGAGCTCCCTAACAGAGTGTTAGTCTTTTTCTTCTCTTGGGTGCTTAATCCAGAGGGTGGGGATCCCTTCCCTTCAGACCTCTCACCTCTGGGATAGATTTCTTACTCACCTTTCCCCCTCACACCAGCACTAGCATTCCTTTGCATTGCTTTTGACGGAATCTTAACCACCTTAACCTTACAGCCAACATCAGACCCAAATGGCTCATTTTCTACTGCAGCACGACTTGGCCCCAATATGATAATGAATTCGTGTGGCTTGAGAATGGCACTTTCAATTTCTGTGCCCTCAATGACTTAGACAACTAACTATTGCCACTGCATGGGGAAATGGTGGGAGATTACCTACGTCCAGGCCTCCTTCCTTCTCCAAAGTCACCCTTCTCTCTGTCAGTACTGCATTTCTTACCAAATTCCTCTTCTTCATTCTAAACCTTCCTGACGAACTTCTCTTTGACCCAGCTAATCATTTAGCCTCAATACCAACTTGGGGACAGGGAATTCTGGCCTGTAAATTGTGGCACTGTTCTCCAATTAAGTTTGTTTTGCTAATGCTTTTAGCTCTTTACCAAGTTAGGGAGTTAGGGAAAACTTATAGAGTGTATTGCTACAATTTGAACCATGGGAAACTTTCCTTACAGTACCCCTCCATCTCCCTACCCCCACAAACTGCTTGCCTCTCACAGAGGCAGAACCACCTGCTTTCTCACCCCACCTCTTCCACAGAGCGGCCCTGTTTAACTCTTTCTTTGCTACAAGACTGCAGGCACTTGTTTGCAAAACTGCTAACACTTACTCAACAGTTTTGTCACTATCAGAAGCAGAGCCCATTATTACCCAAACCTTAGCATGTTATCTCTAAGGGAAGTAAGAAACAAAAAGCCACTTTGGGGATGCATTTGATCCAACAGACAGCCTCGGGCATTAGAAAAAAAAGTTACCCAAACTAGCCTTAGGATCCTGGACCCCCACTGAGGAAGTGTTAAAAGCAATTTTCAGTATTTTTAACAACAGAGAAGAAGCAAGAAAGCCATCCCATAGAAACAAAAGGCTCAGTTTTAAGCCGTCTATCACCTCAAGGGCCGTGTGCCCTCTGCCACAAGTGCGGCCACTGGAAGAGGGGCTGTCCCCGGGGCTGGAAGGTCCCCAGGATCAGAACTTACCCCACTATGGCCTTGAACTGAGGGGGCCCAACGCTCCAGCAGGCTCCAGTAAGAGCATCACCATTGAAGGGGTGGAGCCAAGGGTGGTCCTCGATGTGACAAGTAAGACAATTTTTTCCTAGACATGGAGGCTACTTACTCTCTCTCCAAGGCCTCTTTCTTCCAAAATCTGTTTGACCACTGGGGTGAATGGGCATCCTCAACATACTCTTTCACTCCACCCTCAACTGCAGCTTGGAGAATCTCACTTGTAGTCATGCCTTTCAGAAGCTACAGGGAGGAATACAGCCCTTCCCCTTGTAAGGAAAGAATGTGGCGCTTTTGAATCTAAGTTGCTGGAGGCTGCAGTCTTGAGAACTGGCTGGGGCCTGCTACAACCTCCTCTCCCACCCCCCACCCCCACACCCACTTTTCTTTCCCCAGTCACCTAAAAAGTTGTCAAGGTCATGTTATTCCTGTTACAAAATTTATCAGAAAAATGGCTTGATATTATTAAACATCTAAAAATTTTAAAAATAACATAAATCATTAATTGCTAGGCAAGTTTTAAATTCTCCTACTGATAGCTTTTTTTACCGAATGTCTATAAAGTGGATTTGGAACTGTTGCTGTAATGTCTTGTGCTTTGTTGAAAGTTTGTTTTCCTGGAAATAAGAGTATGTTTAAAGGATGTTCATAAATATTAAGGAATACTGGTTATTTGCTTTTTTGTTGTCACTGGAAATTAAGGTTTCTAAGAGTTAAAAGTTCAACTTAAGATGGAAAATCATATGGGTTTAGTAATAGAAAGCATAAAGTATAAAAACACATTTTGCAGGACAAGAACTGAAATGGAGTTATTCTAATAATGGTTATTTCTGAGTGGATAGAAAAGTTTGTGCAAACTGTAGAAAGGTTTGTAAAAGGTTGTGAAGGTTGCAAAAGTTTGTAAAAGTTTAAATCTGTACAAAAACCAGTCAGCTCCAGGCCCCTTCCTCCACCTAATTTCTCCCTAGTGAACCTAGAGTTACGTTCATTGCACTTTCTCCTGCCCTTTACTAGCGGCGTGGGGGGAAGCTGCCTGTCCAGCTGCGGAGTAAGTCCTTTATCAAAACATCGCGATGCTAAAATGAAAGGTGAACCTGCCTCTGGACAGGGGTCACCTGCCCGCAGGACCGTCCCCAGGCAACACCTGGGCAATGGGGCCCAATAAGTCAGGACCTGATCCCCCCTGATATCCGAAGGGACCCCTTCTCTCCTACTATTTCTACCAACCCCACTCTTGTCATGTCCCATCTTAGGTTCCCAGGTTTCTGACTTTTCAGTGAGCCAAAGCAGCCTCCGCCACCCCCAACCCCTCCCCCCAGGCTCTCCTCTTGTTGCTTAGCCCTTTGATTAGAGACTAGACTTTGTTTCCACTGCTTATTCAGAACCCTTCACACTTCCACTGACAATCTCAGCAGGTCTTCCAACTTGGTATTTGAGAACATCAGTTTCTTCCCTTTTCCAGTCTTCTTAGAAGTCATCAGAAGCAAATGAAAAATTTTATGTCTTCTCTACAAAAATTAGTCATTTGAATCATGTATATGTCTTTATATATTTGTCTATGTATTACCTGCAATGTATTTTCTGCCTGTGGATGGCAGTACTAGGGTATAATATCTTTTTGGCCTGCAGAGGATTAAACAGGATCCTATGGTCTAGATAAAATATTTAATATTAAAACCGGTTTAAGTATAATTAATATCTTTTAAAGTTATTACCATAAAACTGTATGTTTGTTTTACCTAAATTTAAAAAAGATTTATAATATAATCTTTTGGTTAAACATATTTGACAACTTTCCCAAAGTTTAAATTTCAAAAGATGCTTGGAACATTACATGGGAAGCTTTGCCAAATAAAAATTAATAATAATGATGATGTTTAATTATATACATATATTAATATTAAAATAAATGCTCTGGAAATTTCAGTCTATTCTAGGAAGAAACTTACAAAGATTCAGAGCCAAGTTCAAACAGGAAATTCTCAGGAGTAGCAGGTGTCAGTGACACCGGGTAAGCCTAGAGCAACAGTGCCCTATGGAAGGCATCTGGCAGTAATACTTCAGATATTTATGATCCACACATTGGGGCATTTATTAATTGTTTCCAGTACTTCATACACACTTTCAATAAGCTATAGACAGCATTTTAAAATCTTGCATATTGTTTGTTTTTTATTTCTTTTATTTAAAAAATTTTAAGTCATATATATATATATGTATATATATGTATATATATATATATATACACACACACATATATTTATTTATTTTAGAGAGGAAGGGAGAGGGAGAGATAGAAATATCAATGACGGGAGAGAATCACTGATAGGTTGTCTGCTGTATGCCCCACACTGGGGATCAAATCCACAACTGGGCCAGCACCCTGGCCAAGAATTGAACCATGACCTCCTGCCTCATAGCTCTATGCTCAACCACTGAGCCACGCTGGCCAGGCTATTTGTTCTTTACATATTAAAACTCTACATTGAATCTAAGAATATAAATTTTATGTTATTTTATAATAATTACTATTTGCCAAGAAATTGTTACTCGTATCTTGGAATGTTATATCTTACAGAAAAGCAAAGTTCTTTGTCAGTTGTTTTATGGTCAAGTCTATAACCATGCCATTTTTAAGTTTATCATTTATTCCAGATATAAGGAAGCTTATTTATTTCTCTAGAATGATTAGGTAAATTATATCTACATAAGCAATATGGAATCATTTATATTTCTCCCCCTACGTGATTTCTCCAGAATTTAACAACTCTTAATGAGTGAATACTGTATTATTATTCTCATGGCAATATGTTTGTTTGCATAAATCCAATAAGAATCTATTCTCTATAAAGTCAGGTTCCCATTACGGTTTCATTAACCAAGACTTTGCCGGGACTCTGGATGTCACTGAAAGCTTTAGGAATAAAAGATTGCCTTTAAAGCCAGTGAGAATGCCTTAGAGAAATGACCTGGTATCTTACTTGTTCACTTGGCTCACAGCAAATCCTTCCAGGTAAAAGACAAAGGTTGCTTTCCTGAGGGATGGCAGAAAGAACCTCAAGACATTTTGGGGACCTCAAGCACTTGAGAACTCACCCAAACCCTTACAGGCAAAGTCAGATGGCAACTGTGTGGCTGAAGCTCCCTCTACATATTTCTTATAAGTGAAATTGCAGCAAAGTAAGTCTGAAGAAGCCTCTGTAACCAATTATTCTTCTTATTGTGTATATACAAATAACCAGGTCAAGTTAACACTTAATACAGTCTGTTTGATAAAAACGAGGATGATATTAGGGAGAGAAATTATGTTTTAATAAAAACCACAATGCCCAATTACAGGTATTAAACTCCAGTACGGTTTATTGTCTTCAAAGTTTTGTTTTAAGACTATGTCTATATATGCTATACAGACCTCAGCACTAATAATGCCACCAGAAGTATTTTACCTACAGACAATCTGTCAAATTGTCACTGCTTGTTTGCTTTTCAGAAAAATCTTTGCATTTAGAAATCTCAACTGGTTTATAATTTGCTATACGTTCTTCCTTTGTTTTCATAGGGTATATGCCTATGACTTATTAAATACCTAACTACTTGTTTATCTTGAATTAAACCTATTTATTTAAAAAAAAAAAACTATTTCTTATAAGTTCTCACAGGACCTATTCTTGTGAGCCCACTGAGGACCTCAAGCTTCTCTTCAAGAAATAAAAATGTATTACAGATAAATAATATAATTTGTCAACGTTAATATAATTGTCCTCTTCCCCTTCCAGCACAGCCACCTTCTTGCTACTGCTGTAGCCTTTAGGACTGTTCACTTCCCTCTTCCTAGGTGACTCTCATTTAAACTCTCCATCAGGGTCAACACCCCTTACCAGCTCGACACCCCTTCAAGTCAATACAGAAGAAGGGCTTTTGCTCATGTTCTCCAGTTCCAAGTCCATTACTAAGAAGAATATCATTGAAACAAAGAGGGTGATCTACCCTTTATCGCTTCTGTTGGGCATGTTTTCTGAACATGCTGTTATAAGCCTTTCCTTATAGCTCGGGGTAGATGGCTTGTACCCACAGAAGCAAGATAAGAATAACTCCTCTCCACCTGACCGACCTGTGCATTATCCTCCCTTGACTCCCTTAACCAACTCATGCCTTCCCCACTGCTTGACCGACGGATGCACCCACATCTTGACCCTACATTGCATACTCTTACCCAATATAAGGGAACCTAGTCATTCCCTTGGGGCTGACACTGACACACTGGTCCCAGCCTGCTGTGAGAAAAATGCAATAACAATTTTAAAACTCTTGGCCTGGCTCCTGTTGGTGCGGACCTAACAACACATTTAGTCCAAGAGAATAAAAATAATTCTAAGAAGAAGAATTAAAAGTGGGATGAGTTGCTGTTGCATGTCGCATACTGCGCACATTGAAGAGAGGTTGCCTAACAGCTCTCTGGAACGTGAGGTTTATGAGTTGCATGAGAAGCTTAACTTTTAGGTCCTTTCTGGATGTGGGATTCTGGGGTCTTTGAGCCTCTTTCTCATCCATAGCACACTCCCTCAGTCTCTTCCTCCTTTCTGAACACCTTCCTCAGGAAACCCTTCTCTGTCTTTCTGTCTCCTTGCTCTCTGAGTCCTCCTCTTTGATGGCTTCAGGCTCCCTCTCCCACCCAGATGTTCTTAGTGCCTCAAGCAGCTTTTTTTTTTAAGTGTTTACCTGTGGACCTCCTACATGGGAAGAGATCCTGTTGACCCTGACTGTCTGGGCCCCACTTCAGACCCCAGGTATCAGAATTCCTGGGGGAGGGGTTCCAACAGCTGCCTTTTAGCAAGCTCTCTGGGTGCTTCCTCTGCATCTGGAGTTGAGAAGTTCTTGTTCTGTGGCCTGTGAGGCTGCTCAGAACCTCCATTCAGCACCTCCTCCTGGTTTCCCGTCTTCTTTAGTCACAGTTGCTTTTCCTCAAGTGCTACAGTGGCATAGACATATTTGGTTGCCCACTGCCTCCACTGTAGGTGCTCAGCAAGTGCTAGTTGGTTTCTGGGGCCTGCTGCAGGACCTACTGATCATTTAGAACCACATATGACAGGGAAATGAATTTAGAATTTTTAACAATCCTTAAAAAGATTTTAAAAGAAGTCTTGCGAATGGAAGCTATGAGTGGTCTGAGGCTCCCTGGGCAGTTATTGCTGAAATTACTGAAGCTGCTGAGTATTTGGAAATCAAATGCCAAAAACAAATTGGCTGTGCCATCGGTCATAAAAGAGTCTGGACCTGGGGCTATGGGAAGAGAATGGGGAGGCTCAGGACTGTATGAACCAAGAGGAAACGTTTGGCCTTTGGGGCCCCGAGCATGTGAGAAGCAGCTGCTCCCTGTGAGCTAGGCATTTGGGACTTGCTGGGGGAGAGACAAGGTCTGGACTGACTGACAGTCATTGAAACCACTCGTCAGAGGCATGGGTGCAGTCAGCTGGGAGGGCAAGTGCTCATCTGTCACATGGAGGGCTTTGCTGATCCCTGACACTAGATATTGCCCCTTGCCCTGGTGCCAGGAACCAGGGGAGAGAGCACTCTGGGGCCAGAGTAGGGCCAGAAGTACCAGATACAGGCAGGGAAGGAGCCAAAGAAGATGACTCTGGTATAAACCTCAACTAATTGAAATGCAAAGTAAATTAAAGAGAAGTAATCGAGACGGGGGGTGGGGGTTGGGGGAGCAGGGAGTGGTGGTGGGGGGTAAGGGTAGAAAACATGCACACACTCAGCGTCTCTGTTGTTCCACATCAGGCACCTCTTCTGAACAAGCCAGCAGCAGGTGCCCTGCCACTCCTGGGGGGCAGGCTAGCCGGCCAGAGGCAAGAGCCTTCTCTCCCAGTGTTGGACAGGCCTGAGTTCAAGTCCCAGTTCTGCTCCTTTAACTTACTAGCTGTGCGACACTGGCAAGTCCCAACTCTCAGCCTGCCTCCTCATCAGTTAAAAGAGGCTGAATAGAGTATGAGGGGTTACGGAAGGACTTGAATGAACCTGTGTGTGTAACATGCTTGGTCTAGTGCAGTGGTCGGCAGACTCATTACTCCACAGAGCCAAATATCAACAGTACAATGATTGAAATTTCTCTTGAGAGCCAAATTTTTTAAACTTAAACTTTTAAGACTACTTCTTCAAAATAGACTTGCCCAGGCTGAGGTATTTTGTGGAAGAGCCACACTCAAGGGGCCAAAGAGCTGTATGTGGCTCGAGAGCCGTGGTTTGCCAACCACTGATCTAGTGCCTGCTCATGGTTGACGTTTGATATATATGTTAGCTTGTTTTTGTTGTTTAAATATGAGGGGTAGAGTTATGAAAAACCAAACTAAAGAGAAACCTCCAGAGGATGTGTGGAGGCTAGATAAGTCTTTTTTTTAATTGCTGTGCTGTTTGGAATGAACATATTGAAACCTCAGTGACTCCAGTAATCTGAAATACACTCAACCCTGTCCTAAAATCCTCCCTCCAGTCACGGGCCACCAACTACAATTCCCCCTTTCACCTGCAGGTGGCAGCACGAGCACCACCTGGGCGCTGCGGGCTGAGTCCCAGGGAGAGCCACTTGGAAACAGAAGATGAAAACCGAGATAGAGACGGAAGTAAGATCCCTTGAACTTCGACTTCGGATAAAACACATCATTCCCCGAAACCCCTCCAGTTGACCTGAATTTGAAACTCTCCGTGAGAAGGCCTCGTGGGCCCTGGAGAGCTGCAGCGCCGGGCGGCCCGGGCTGAGCGGGCGCGCATCCTCTTCCGGGCCTTCCCCGAAGCCTTCGCCGGGGCTGCGGCGGGCAGGGATCTGATCTACGTGTCGCGTGCTTGTCGGTCACTCGCGCCCATACTGCAGCGCCAGGCTGGTCCTTCGCGTTTCATAAGCCCTTACATAACGGCAGCCAATGCCACCGAGGACCGCGCAGGGTCAGCTGCCCTCCCACGTGTCCTCCCTCCTGGGGGCAAGGCGAGACCTGCAGCTCTGCACGTCCTCGGGGTGGGCCCCACCGCGCTGACAGCCCGCGCAGGGCAGGCTCCTGCCGAGGCAGAGGAATGCAGCCTATCCCAGGACAGGGGGCTTTTCCCTTTAGACCAGGCAGGGTGGTGGTTATTTGTCCCCACTTTTCCATCCCGGAACCTGTCCTCCATCCTTCTTCTATGCCTTCTCTCCTCCCCTCAGATGAATGCTAATTGCATTCAAACCGAAGGGGGACTTACATTTGTAAGAAGAGAACTGGCTGCAACCACGTGATAGAGCCTGGTGTCATTTCAGGCATGTGGACAGGCTCGAGGGGGCAGTTTCTAGGATTCCTTCAATTACATCTCATAACTCACATTCGGCTCATGCCTCCCTTAAGCCACATGTGGCTGAGAGGGAAGTCCCACCTCCTTCTCTTAGGTTTTGCCATCTAGACGTGACCTCATTAATCAGAACAGCAACTTAGAATATCAAAATAGAAAAGTAATAAAACTCAGGAACTTCTTTAATCAAAGCTAATTCTCTAGGAACTGCAGGTGCTCTTATTCAACCACAGGTTTGGGAGACACCCATTACTCCCATCAGCCTCCGGCAGGTAAATGCTAAGCTCTGGTGTTTATAATTATGATAATGATACATGTGAGCAGTGTCACGGCGTCCATTGTCATCCACTGATATCCCAGCACAAAGAATCATTAACTTTGTGGGAGGCACACTCTTCCTAGCTTATCTGGCCCCTTCCCACCCAGCATATATAATTTTCTGCTGTAAAATTGTCCCTCCCTCTGCTTTCCCTACCTAAATGTGTCTGCCTTTCAGTGAGCTCAACCTTCTAGTGAAAATTTCTGCCTCTGCTCCTTCCCTCTTCCCCCTCTACTCCCTCCAGACTCCTCCCTAGAGTGACCACCCAGGAAACTGTCTGGATTACATTGTGAACTTTGATTATAGTTAAACACATTGTTAAATATTGTCCTGACTCATTCTCAGTTTTCTTTCTGAGAGTATTATCTTCTGAATTGGGCTGTAAGCATCAAGAGGGCAAGGACCATAGTCATTAATGCTAGGCTTAATAAGATGTATTAATAAGATTAATAGGATGCTTAATAAATATTTGTGCAATAGATAGGCATCAAGATGGATTTTGTTGTTGTTGAGAAACAGGAAATTCATCTATTTATGGGTGTGTGACAGACCCTATGCTGGGTTGTGTAGAAGATATTAAATATAAGAAAGGCCCACTTCAGCTTACAGGGAGATAAAGCTTGACACAGCTCATCAGAAGGCAGTGTAAGTGCCTCAGCAGTGTTGGAAGCAAAGAGACCAAAGGGGTACGGGAAGAACTCTTATTGCTGGTGGTCGAGGAAAAGTTTAGCAAAATAGCAGGGCCTTTGAGTATAGGGAAGATTTCAAAAGGTGAAGGTTATGGGTGAAAGCAGCAGGCAGAGGGAATAGTATGAGCAAAAGTAGGGGATATGAAATAAATCCTGAAACTTGTATGGGGGAACTAAGCAATTCAATTTGACTGCAGTGATGTAGTAAAATTAATAATACTGTATCTGACAGTTTCTAAGAACCTACTGTGTGCCTGGTAATAGGCTTTATGTACTTTATCTCATTTTATCCTCCCAACAACAAATGAGGTCGGTGCTCCCATTTTAAGAATGGGGGAGTAAAGGCTCAGATAATTTACCCAAAGCCATGGCGCGACTAAGTGGGATATGGTTCTGGAGCCATGCTCTTCCTCCTCCATGTTGTATGTGAAAGGAAGTGAAAAATGAGGTTGGAGAGGGTTTGGCAGGTCATATTATACTGGGTCTTAAATGTCAGAACTCAATTTGGTGAACTGTTGAAGATTGTTGAACAGGTAAGCCCCCCAATTAAAGTCAACCTTTAGGAGGGTGAATATGGTGGTTGGAGGTAAGAGGAATTGGAGGAAACAGAAAGAGAGAAGGAAAGACCACGTAAGAAATAAATGCAAGTGGGGAATGAAAATTCAAAGTTTGCCCTAGTTGGTTTTGCTCAATGGATAGAGTGTTGGCCTGCAGACTGGAGTCCCAGGTTCGATTCCAGCCAAGGGCACATGCCTGGGTTGTGGGCCGATCCCCAATAGGGAATGTGCGAGAAGTAGCCGATCCATGATTCTCTCTTATCATTGATCTCTCTCTCTCTCTCTCCCTCTCTCTCTCTCTCCCTCTCTGAAATCAATAAAGAAATATATTTAAAAAAAAAAGAAAATTCAAAGTTTAAGTGGAGCAGTAAGAATAGAATATGAGACATTTCAGAAGTAGATGCTACAGGGCTTGGTGACTTGGTGAAGTGGAGGTTGAAGGAGAGAGTGGACAGTGACTCTAAGGCATCCAGCTGAACCCCGAGGAGATGGCAGTGACATATATGGGTACAAAGGGTCATGCAAAGCTAAAGATGACTCCCTTTGCTTGCTCAGTAGTGTTGGTGGGACTACACTGGACTATATTATGGTGGTCATGTACAATAGACAGGGGAGTTGGTAGTCTAGAACACTGGAATGAGGTTAGGGTTGAGGTTATAGATTTGGGAATTCTTCACAGTGAAGCAAAGAGAAAAAGAGCTCACCCAGGGAAAGAGGGGAAGAGGAGGCTAAGAGGTGTGTGTGGGGGGAGGGGACCTAGATAGAACCTTGGGGAGGAACTGAAGACAGAATTATTACTCAGTTGTGAAGAAGAAGATGGAGAAGATATCACAGAAGCCAATGGAGGAACTTTTCAAGGCAGAAGGATGGTCAATAACATCAAGTAATGTGGAAAGTCAAAGAGGAAGAGGACCAAATTGCTTTAACAACTGAGTCACTGGATCTAACACTAGAGGATAAGATAAATCCATTATGGTGCATGTATATGGTGGAATATTCTGCAGGCATCAAAAACTAAGTTTTCTAAGAATATATAAAGATTCAGCAAAGTACTTATATTACAACGTTAAACAATAAATAAGTACTATAAAGAACAAGAGCAAGAGAAAGGATACAAAAAAATAATCCAAATTTATTTAGTCTGCATAACTTTTTTTTTGATAGCATACAATTTTATTATTAGGAGGAATTTGTAACCAGATAATTAAAGAATTTTAATAAGGTCCCCTCCCTCCCAGGTTTCTAAATATTCTTTACAGAAGAAAGTGAGTGAAATGGTAAGGAAATGACAAAATATACACCCACACTCAGATTAGTACATATAGTGTATAGTATTTTTGTCAATATAAATGTGACATTTATAGTTAAAAAAGATTTGAACTTGGATATTAATATTCTCTTTAAAGGACTAAATTATAATTTCAAATATAGCTGAAGTTAATCTGTTTTACAAATTTATTTCCAGATTACATAGTGTTTACATTGGCTCAGTGGATAGAGTGTCAGCCTGCAGACTGAAGAGTCCTGGGTTCGATTCCGGTCAGGGGCATGTACCTTGGTTGTTGGCACATTCCCAATGGGGAGTGTGCAGGAGGTAGCTGATTGATGTTTTTAGCTCTCTGTTCCTCTCCATAAAAAAATCAGATTACATAGTGTTTACATATTATAAAATAAATTTAACACAGTTTCCGTATTATTGGTAGAGGTCTTATATTAAAATAAATCAACAAAGAGCCGAGACTGGTTTGGCTCAGTGGATAGAGCATTGGCCTGGGGACTGAAGGGTCCTGGGTTCAATTCTGGTCAGGGGCATGTATCTTGGTTGCAGGCACATCCCCAGTAGGGAGCATGCAGGAGGTGACTTATCGATGTCTCTCTCATAGATGTTTCTGGCTCTCTATTTCTCTCTGTAAAAAATCAATAAAAAAACAAAACAACAAAAGAAATAAGAACAACAAAATTTCTTAATGATATCTTTTCTAGGTGTTTATGCAAATATGGAGTTTTTAATTATAGCCTGAAAAATTAAAACATTATGAAATAGCCTTTGAATACAGTACTTGGAGTATGGTACCCATCTTTTATCATTCAACAAGTGTTTATTTGTGTATTCACCTTCTATAGTAAAAGTTAATATTTGCATTTTTTGCAGCATTATACATGAACAGAATATTAATATATACTGGGGTGTTTTCCGCCAGACTCTCCTGCTCTTATTGAGCTAAGTAGGGGTATAGGCAGAGCTGAGAATTGGAAGGAGATCCAAAAGACTGGACTGCTTGATATTGGAAAGGGCTTGGAGCTACTTTCCAATAGGGCAAAGTAGTACGAGGGCAGAAAGGAGTATTACTTTGAAGTTATATCATCTATAAATATTCCAATAGGTAACTCTAAAGTAAATGTCCTTTAAATATAGATCAATGATTAAATTTAAAATGTATTTTATTGATTTTTTTTACAGAGAGGAAGGGAGAGGGATAGAGAGTTAGAAACATCAATGAGAGAGAGACATCAATCAGCTGCCTCCTGCACACCCCCTACTAGGGATGTGCCTGCAACCAGGATACATGCCCTTGACCGGAATCGAACCTGGGACCTTTGGAATTGAACCTGGGACCTTTCAGTCCTCAGGCCGACACTCTATCCACTGAGCCAAACCGGTTTCGGCAAGATCAATGATTAAATTTAGAAACTACCAATAATTTATTAAAATACCAAACATTCAGAGTGCACAGTTTCCAATTGTCTTTTAATTTATTAAAAGTTTAACCCTTAAATTGTTGTTTTTGTTAATCCTCACCTGAGAATATTTTTCCATTGATTTTTAGAGAGAGTGGAAGGGAATGGGAGAGACACACAGAGAGAAACATTGATATAAGAGAGACCCATCAATTGGTTGCCTCCCACATGCACCCTAATGAGGGCCAGGATGGAGCCTGCAACTGAGGTATGTGCCCCTCACGGGAATTGAACATAAGACACTTTACTCTGTGGGCTGACTAGGGCTCATGAATCTTTTTTAAATTACAGGTTCCCCCTTCATTCTTCTATTGTTCCTTGATTTTTTTTTCTCCTGAAGAAATCCACAGTATAGATTTTGCTGATGATATCTCCATGGTATTGTCATTTAATGTGTTCTTCTGGCTCTTATATTTTCTTTTTTATATCTTTCCACATTTTCCAAATTTTCTACTCATCACTCCTTACTTTTATATTCAGAATTTAAGAAGCTAAAAAAAAGTTTTTTAAGATGGCTTTAGTAAAAAGCTTTCTCAAAAGTATGAATTTAGAAGTTAGACATTGGTGAAACTGGTAAAATTTTAATGAAGTCTGTAGTTTGTTAGTAGTATCGTGTCAAAGTTAATTTCTTAATTTTGATAAACATACTATAGTGATAAAAGGTGTTAACATTTGGGGAAAATAGATAAAGGTATATGGAAATTTTTCCATAATTTTTGCAACTTTTTCATAAGTCTGAATTTATTTCAAAATAACAAGGTAAAAAAGTTGAACGATGAATTTTAGTAGAGTGATAAGAGATTGAAGCTAGATTTCAGGAAGTTAAGAAATACAAGGGATAAAGGAAAGAACTTGTTGGCTTCATCTGATCATTAAAAAATGTAAAGAAATTAGGAAGCCGCTCAAGGGAATAGCAAGATTATAATAGTTTTTAAACACTTATTTTTTAGGCTGGTATCTTGCAGGCAAGAAAGTTTGGAGATGCAAAAAGTAAATAAGATTATTTGTATGTGTTTAAATTTTTCTGAAATAAAAGTGTTGTTTTTTTTTTTAAACAAATGAAATAATTGATGTTTTAAAGAGGGAAGGGATTCAGAGCAGAGATGCATTTGCATGGATAAAACAAAATAAAATCTCTTCCCCTGAAATAGGAGGGACCCAAGAGAGGATAGATGTGAATAAAGTGAAATTCTAAGCTGGAGAGAAACAGAGTTGAGGTGTTATATGCCTGAAGACTTTACTTTATGGGAAAATTAAAATGACATTCTCAGATGAAAGTGAAAGGCATGGGATGAAACTGATTTGTGGGGCCTAGAAAATTCTTTAAAAGTGTTGGGAGTGAAACAACAGAAGGCCAACTCAAGATGGATAGCCCAAATGTGGTTGGGGAGTGGGAATATTTAGTAGGCCCTGTGGTACAGTTGTGATACTTTCTCTAGCAAAACTTGGCCATCTCAGAGTGAGCAGATGGCAGGTGGCCTATAGTGAGGACTGGTGTTGGGAGCATTGGCAGGTAAAAGCACCAAGGTGGCCAAGGATGTTAGTAAGGGCAACACAGAATTACTGGAAGCCAAGAGTTCTGTGGTAGACTTGCTGTCCCTGGTCCCATGGGGTTATATCAATCATCATGCCATTGGCCTTGATATAGAGAGTTCTTGGAAATTCTTTGTTTAGCCAAGGAGGATAATTATTTCAGCAAAGTCTAAGTCATAAAATGGCAGAGCAGGGTTTACCTTCTTTGTAGATTGTTCCACCTGTTACAGCTCTTTTCTCTCTGGGTGAGCTACTGGCAGAAGGTTAAAGGCTCCACAGGGATGAATATCTTTCTCCTCTGGCCTTACCCATTGCTTGAGATTTTTGGCACTGATTACATCCTCAGGTAGGGAGAATAGACATGTATACCCCATAGTTTTTAATCACTAGAGCAGGTTATTCGATTTCTCAGAAGGGTTGTGGGAACAAACTGATTAATGACCCAGAAAGGCCACCCTCACTCACTCCTCAAGCAGAAGAGCATCCAGTACCTCAGGTTGGAAATACATACCTCATTCTGCAGTCACCACTTCCAGCTCTCTCAGGAGAATAGCTTTGGAGAATGTGAAGAAGAGGTAACTTGAATCCCAGAATGGGTTTCCAAAAATATGGTGTATTAGTTTGCTAGGGTTGCCATAACAAAGTACCACAGACTGGGTGGCATAAACAACAGTTTATCATCTCACAGTTCTGGAGGCCAGAAGCCCAAGATCAAGGTGTCAGCAGGGTTGGTTCTTTCTGAGGGTTGTGAGGGAGGACCTGTTCCAGGTGTCTCTTCTTGGTTTGCAGATGGCCATCTTCCCCCTATTTCTCTTCATATCATCTTTCTTTTATGTGTGTCCATGACAGTGTCTAAATCCCCCCCCTTTTTTTATAAGGAGAGTAGTCATATTGGATTAGAGCTCACCCTAATAAATTAAGATGTAAGTTAATTAGTTACATCTACAATGACCCTATTTCCAGATTAGGTCATATTCTGAAGTACTGGGGATTAGGTCTTGAACATATGCATGTGATTGGGGGGGGGGATACAGTTCAAACCATAACAGATGAATTGACAAGGTCCCCCTACCCCCAGTCACTTCCCTCCTGCACACCCTCATGACACTCTTTGCCTTGGGTAATGAAATTGCTTCCCCTGCCTCAACCTCCAGTCCCTCAACCTCCAGTCCACCTTGCATACAGCTGTCAAATTCATCTTTCTAAAATTCCCACAATTTCTATTATAAGCCACCCACAATTCATTGCCTAAAGAAGTGATTCCAAAACTTACCAGTTTGTCAGAGTCATGTGGTAAGTTTGTATGTTTGTTTATTTTTAAATTGATTTCAGAGAGAAAGGGAGAGGGAGAGGGAGAGAGAGATAGAAACATCAATAATAAGAATCATTATTATTCATGACTACCTCCAGCACATCCCACACTGGAAATCAAGCCCGAAACCTGGGCATATGCCCTGATAGGGATTTAAACTGTGACCTCCTGCGGAGGCTGGTTTGGCTCAGCGGATAGAGCGTTGGCCTGCAGACTGAAAGGTCCCAGGTTCGATTCCGGTCGGGGGCATGTACCTTGCTTGTGGGCACAACTCCAGTAGTGGGTGTGCAGGAGGCGGATGATCGATGTCTCTTTCTCATTGATATTTCGGACTTTCTATCCCTCTCTCTTCCTCTCTGTAAAAAATCAATAAAATATATTTAAACTGTGACCTCCTGGTTCATAGGTCAAAGCTCAACCACTGAACTATGCTGGCCAGGCCATGTGGTAAATTTAAATAAATATAGGCTTCTGGAGTCAAATCTCTGACATTCAGATTTTTAAAGGTCTGGTATTTTTTAAAGCTCACCGGTTGATTTTTATCACTAGATCCACTGAGAAGAGACTCAAATTCTTCACAATCTGGCCCAAGTTTACTCTCCAACTTAATCGTTTTCTAGAAACCTCTGTCTATTTACCAGGCCCCAAAAGTACTATAACAATGCTGCCTCAATATATCTTCAAGCAGGGCCACCTAAGGAGGTGCTCCCTCTTCCTTCTTCTACAAATTGCTTTAATTCTTCTGAAGTCCCATCTTTTCTTTCATGTCTCCCTACCACCCTGTCACACTGTCACCTCCCCTTTCTTGACCTCCTGTATCTCCCTGTCTGTGAGCTTCACCTTGGGAATGTTCACAGATCACAGAAGATCAGGGGCAGAGAGCCCTAGAGACCACACGTGATGGAGCCAGGAAATGGTTCAGGGTGTAACTCCAAACAAGAAGACTGAATAAAATCCTTGGACTTCATATCTCTTTTCTTACCCCATGCATCCAGGAGATTGTCCACTCTGGCAGGGGACTGGAGAAGATGTAATCTCTGTAGAGAATGAGTTGAAGAAGCTTTGGAGTTGAGGACTGAAGGCACAGCAGAGGGCAAAGCAGAGGACCATATTGAAAAGAGTGTGATTAAGTGAGAGTCTGCATACTGAGTAGACCCTCTTCCCCAGCATACTATCATCACAAATACTTTGCACACAAAACTAAATCGCTTCTATCTGGAGAAAGTCACCCATCTAAGAAGAAATACGGACAGAAAGGAAGTGGCTAGTTTTCAACATGCTCCTCCCATGTACACTTAACTATCAACCAGCCTTTCGATCTCTCACACGTATTAATAAGTAGTCATGATCAAAACAAACAAACAAATAAACAAAAAACACAGGAAACAAGGAAAGTCCTAAATTTCAGAGATGAGCATACAAAACAAATTTGGCAATTTGAAGATTAGAAGACAGTGGAACAATATCTTCAATATTCAGAGGAAAAGAGTTTTCAACATAAATTTTCTTACACAGATAAAACCATCCATCAAGTCTGAGAGTAGGCAACTTCAGATATGCAAATGCTTATCTCCTCTGCATACTTTCTCAGGAAGATACTGCAGGACGTGAGTTTTGAAGACGATTAAACCAAGAAAGAGGAAATGTGGGATTCAGGAAATTGATGATTCAACATAAGAGAGAAGACATCCAGGACCTTGGGGAAGGTAAGCTCCAGAACAGCTTAAGCAAAAGGCCTCCAGAAGAAACAACAAATAAAAATTGATGGATCATCTGAAACATCGACTACAAAACTCTGCAGACGGAATATCTCCCTTGCCAGAAGGTTCCATGTTAGGCTCTGCTAATAGGAAAATTAGGAGTAAAGAACTTGCCTCTTCCTGTCTGCTTCCTTCTCTCTCAATATTGTCCATTTATCATTTTTTCAATTATTCAACAAAGATGTATTGAGTGACAATTGTGTGCCCAGCACTGTCCTAGGTGTTTAGGATTCATTGGTGATAATAAATAATGTACATAACAAACAAATTATGTAGTATTGAAGGGAAAAAAAAAACAAAGCAGAGTAAGAGTTATTGGGAATGAATAGGTGAGGAGTATTACAATTTGAAATAGGGGAGTCAGGGTAGACTTCTTTGGGAAGAAGATATTTGAGCAAAGATTTGGCCTTAAAATGAAAGTAGGTGTGGCATGTTCCAGGAACAGTGGAGAGGCCAGTATGGCTAGACTGAAAAAAGGGAGGGTAAATGGAGTGAGAAACATGAAATATTTTGCCTTGGAGAGAAGGGAACTTGAGGTGAGGAAGGTTTGGGCAGAAACAGCTTTTCTTTGTCATAAGTCATATATGATCATTTCACTTTTCAAACCGTGAACATGTGTAAATTTTATAAAGTTAAAATAAAAATGTAAAAGGATGAATCACAAAATGCAATGTGGTGTCCTGAATTGAAAGCTGGAACAGAAAAAGAACATCCATGGAAAAGATGGTGAAATCTGAATAAAGTCTAGTTAATCATAATGTACTAAGACTACTTTCTTAGTTTTGACAAATGGACCATGAAATCTAAGATGTTAACATTAGGGGAAACTGGGTGAGAGATATATAGCAATTCTCTGTATTTTCTTTGCAACTTCTCTGTAAATCTAAAATTATTCTAAATAAAATGTTTATTTAAACACACACACACACACACACACACACACACACACACACACACACACCCCTTTGCAACAAATAGAAAACAATCAGTGGTAAGACGTTGCCCTTTCCCTTCCCTCAATCCAACCCTCTACTCTTTCTTGGTTGAGTCTGAGCAGTTGGTTATTTATCTGGTAAAAGGATGTGATTTCCCCCACAGACCAGGGCTAATCAGAAGATAGAAGGGAAAAGGTCAGCAGGTAAGCCTTTGTGAATCACATCTATGGAGCATCCAGCTCATGGACGACATTCAGAAGCCGCGAAGCAGAAACCAAAATAGCCCTAGCCAGTTTGGCTAAGTGGATAGAGCGTTGGCCTGTGGACTGAAGGGTCCAGGTTCAATTCTGTTCAGGAGCACATGCCCAGATTATGGGCTTGATACCTGTAGGGAGCATGCAGGAGATAGTCAAGCAATGATTCTCTCTCATCATTGATATTTCTCTCTCTCTCTCCCTGTCCCTTTTTCTCTGGGAAAAAAAGAAAAAGAAAAAGAAAAAAAACCAGGACAGAGGCATTTGTGCAGAAAAAACATGAATGTGCAATTCTCTTAAGATTTTAAGAAAGCATAGTACCAAAAATATTTTTATAGGACTATACTTCTTGCTTAATCTCCATCTCTAGTGAGCTGTAAAGTTAAAAAAGTGGCTTCAAAGTACAGATAATTTCAGACCCTTGATTCGGTGGCTTTTCCCTTACTCTAAACCTTCCTGAAATTTTTGGTGAGGGTGTCTGTTTAAGTGATTCTGTTATTGATGTTAAAATAGTGCCCATGTCAATGCTTTCCATGTGTACTTTTATGTTCTTCACTGTAGAAGTTAGTAAGAAGTTTTTTTTGGACAATTATTTAATGTTAGGGGGAAAAAAAAGCCTAATTTTGGTGCCAGTGCTCTGAGATGATCAGTCTCCTGTTCTTCTCACAAGGGAGCCTTTTCCTAGAATTGAGATCTTTTTAAGTTCATGTTTTCCTACATATTCTGCCTCCACCCATAATCTCTCTGGTGCTTACACTTTGAAAATAAAAGCCAGGAAAGGTAGTACAATTGCTCCTTGAAAAACATGGATCTGAAATACATGAGTCCATTTATACACTTTTTTCCCCAATAAATATACAATTGGCCTTCTGTTTCCATGGGTTTTGAATTCACAGATTCAACCAATCTAGCACTGAAGATAGTATTTTCCATCTATGGTTGGGAATCCATGGATGCAGTAGGCTGCATTGTTTTATGCCATTTTATAAAGGAACTTGAGCGTATGCAAATGTTGGTGTCTGAGGGGGACTCTGGGACCATTTCCAGTGGGTGCCAAAGGAGGATTAAGTTTTGGGGCAGTCCATTTTTTTTTAAATGGATTTCTAGAGAGAGAAAGAGAGAGAGAGAGAGAGAGAGAGAGAGAGAGAGAGAGAGAGAGAGAGGAAGAGATAGAAACATTAATGTAAGAGACAGAAACATCAACCAGTTGCCTTCTGCTTGCACCCTGATAGGACATGGAACCTGCAACCTGGATATTTGCCAGGAATCGAACTGGTGATCTTTCGCTGTGCAGGATGGGTCCCACTAATCCCGAATAGTCCAAGGGTCCACTTTATTTTGTTTTCTGTCCCACCACATACTTCCCCTGAGGTAGTGCAGGCTACCCCTCAAGTTGGAGTGAAAGGAGAAAAGAGAGAGAAAATAAGAGGGAGAGAAAACATTTAGTTATCTTCTGGCATCCAGGCATCTGGCATAGTATATTTTCTGGTATTGTGAGTAGTTAAGTGGTGATGAACAATGAGTACTCAGAAGTTTGTTTGATTTTATTTTTCGTCTTATCTTTTACAAATTACATTAGAAATACATATTTATTACAGAAAACTTAAATGAACAGACAAAAAAAGTGTTAACGCTCTTTTAAAATCACTTGTAATCTCAGAAATAATCATCCTAGTCAAGGTAGCCTGCACTACCTCAGGGGAAGTATGTGGTGGGACAGAAAACAAAATAAAGTGGAGTCAAGTGATTTTTCAATCTTTTGCATCTCATGGCACACATAAACTAATCACTAAAATTCTGTGACACACTAATAAATAAATTTTTTTCTAATGTGACAAAGAATAGGTATAATTTTTAAAAATACAAATTGTTATCGATTTCAGAGAGAAATGGAGAGGGTGAGAGATAGAAACATCAATGAGGAGAGAGAGTCATTGATTGGCTGCCCCCTGCAGGCCCCACACTGGGTACTGAGCTTGCAACTCAGGCATGTGCCCTGACTGGGAATCGAACTGTGACTTTCTGGTTCATAGGTTGAGACTTGACCACTGAGTCATGCTGGCCAGGAGGTATAATTTTGATTCATTTACACTGAGAAGCTACTGTTGTGTTGGCTGTTGTCATTTTTTTATTTGACAATCTAAGGTAAAAGAGGTCAGTGTCCCTGACTAAGTAGTCAGGTATTACATGTTTTAAATTCAGTGGCATGCCGGCTGAAAATCACTGCCCTAATTTAACATACCACCGACCAGTCAATGTGAGAGCAAAAGCAGAACCGAGAGGAAGCTCTAGAGCCTGTGCACCTCCCACTCCAGGAGCGTGAGACTCACAGGCTGTTCTTGTGGCCTGGTGATTTTTGTTTTCCCTGGATGAGCATCACGGTCACACTAATCTTTGTATTAGATAGAAACCCAACTCCCATACATTTATACAAAAATGAATAGGAGCAAAATATCTGCTTTAATCATGTAAGTTTAATACCAGCTCTGTGTGGTCTTTAGCATGGTAATACCTTGTAAAGCCTGTTTCCTCATTGGACAATGATACCATCTTCTCTTGAGGTTATTAGAGGGATTGAAAGACATAAGTAATGTGCCTGGTGCGTGGTCACTCCTCCATAGATGGTAGCTGGTATCAGTTGGAATTGAGTAGTATTTGTCTCCTTAGAGGAGTGGGAAAGTTGTGTTGCTAGCATGTTATTACTACAGGAAGTTGAAGGTAGGAAACAAGGGGGAGTGAGGCAGGAGCATGCACCCCAGAAGTCTACCATGACCGTGGCAAGGTTTGCTGGTGCGGATGGCTATGCTGCTGACCTCTTTCTTCACCATGAGCTCCCCAGGAAACACCCACAGTGCCCTGGTTATTTCTTCTTTTTTTTAAAAGTAATATCTTTTTATTTATTTCAGAGAGAAAGGGAGAGGAAGAGAGAGAGATAGAAACATCAATAATGTGAGGGAATCATTGATTGGCTGCCTTCTACATGCCCCTTACTGAGGATCAAGCCCCAAATGCCCTGCTAGGGATTGAATGGTAACCTCCTGCTTCATAGGTCTATGCTCAACCACTGAGTTACACTGTCTGGGCAGCCCTGACTATTTCTTGACTAACAGGCCAGCCTTGTAGCCAGAGAGAGGAAGATCTCCAAACTTCATCAATCATAAAGAGGTTATCTGGGAAGCTGAGAACTCTGTGGTTTGAGGTGGGGGTTTCAGGCCGGCTGGAACCCAGAAAATCATGTGGGACACCTCTGATAGTTTAGGGATACTCCTCCTATCATGGGTTCACTCAAACATTGTGTTTATGTCCTAAGCCCATATTTTTGTCTCTTTGGGTCAAATCAAATTCTTTTTTTTGAGGTATGGGGAGAGAAGATTTAGGGTCTAGTTAATAAAATGTGTAATGAAAAACAGACCGAAGTCTGGAAAATATCTTCAGAAAGGACTACCTTAATCTCTAGTTGTAGATCTTCAACGATTCCTACTAAACATTCAAAGGTTCTTAATGAGATAGTTATCAAAACACATCTGGGATGTAATATACTCTGTTCTAGAGTCAAGTCAATGTCAATGTCTCCATCAGAATTTTGATGAACTAACATATAGTTGATCAGATCTGGCTCGATATGACCCTGGTTGAAAAATACACTCTCAAAAGGGACATGCTGTTTTCATCATTTCCCAGGCTGAGGTTGGCGAGGCCAAAGGGGATTTCTCTTCCAGGGCACTCGGGCCTGTAGCCCAAGTAAAATTGCTACCTCAGGTAAAGCTGCCACCCATGTGAATTGTGGGCTTGTGATCCAAGCAGACAGGCTTTTCCTAAGTATGGATAGCAGTCACAAACTGTAGCACCCTACCCAGCCCATATTCCCCCCTCACCACCACTAAAATAAAACTCTTCATTAAAGCCAACAGCAATTAAACAATTTGTAATCTTCACTTGACATTCAAGGCAACTTGAAATTTAGAGAAAGATTTAAAGAGAGACACATCTCCCCCTAGCCAGTTTGGATCAGTGGATGGAGCATTGGCTTGTGGACTCCTAGTAAAGGGGCAAATGCCGTGGTTTCGGGCTCAATCCCCAGTGTGGTGGGGAGGTGCAAGAGGCAGCTGATCAATTATTCTCTCTCATCATTGATGTTTCTATCTCTCTCTCCCTCTCCCTTCCTCTCTGAAATCAATAAAAAAATAAAAATTGAAAGACACATCTCTTACCTTTCCCCTCAGCAATCTGCTTCCATACCTGGGACTCTGTTTAATCTGTCTCCAGGTCTTTGTGTTTGAGATGCATTTGGGAGGCCCAGGTTTTCTCTGTGTGAGACAGATATTAGGCCTCATATCAAACCACTCATTGCCCCTTTGTTGTTCCGTGTTATAGAGAAAGTAGCCTCCTGTTCCTGGTGTCTTGACAACATCAGGAACAGGAGAGAGCAATATACCATAGTAGGTAGCACAGCAGCCTCCTCTGTGGTTCTTTCCTGACCAGAGGAGTCATTGGTTTCCCTTTTCAAAGGACTGGTCTATTTTGCCTGTCATAAGACAAAGAGGAGATAGCCCAATGATTTATTTTAATTTAGGGTCAGAATGCAGATGTTCCTGCTCTCAAGAAAGTTCCCAGACCACTTATAACACAGCCATAATAATTTCTCAAAATTAAGTTTTACTTTTATCCAAGAAGCACATTTAAGATATTTACTTTTATCTATTAATTAGAGGCCTAGTGCATGAATTTCATGTGTGGGTATGGTCTCTAGGCCTGACCTATGATCAGGGCCATCCTCCTGGCTGCCCACAGCTGGTCCCAAACCTGCCACCACCCACCTCTGGTTCCCCTTTCACCATAGGATGATCAGTGCCTGATGGCCGGGGGAAGGGACTGAGAGGTTGATTGTTACTGCCCATTCACCAGCCCCGTCCCCATGGTGGGTTGCCCTCTGTGTGTGGGGTGACCGGTGGGGCCAGGGCCTTGGCCTGGCACCACCCACATCCCCCGCCATTCATCCCCAGTCATCAGGCGATTTGGAGCCTGCCTGCTAGGAAAGGAACCAGGAGGTGGTCAGTGCACATCATAGTGACTGGTCCAGTGGTCCATTTGATTGTTCCGCCTTTAGGGTCAATTTGTATATTAACCTTTTATTATATAGGATTTTTACTTATGTAACTTTTACATTGTTTAAAAGTTAAAGTGTCAAAAGGCTCATAAGGAAAAACAGCTATCTCCTGTCTAATTTACTCTTTTTTCTTCTTCTTTAAATTGATTTCAGAAAGAAATGGGGAGGAGGGGTAGAAACATCAATGATGAGAGAGAATCATTAATTGGCTGTTGCTTGCACAGCTAGGGTTCAAGCCCGAAACCTGGGAATGTGCCCTGATTGGGAATTGAACTGTGACCTCCTGGTTCATAGGTTGGTGCTCAACCATTGAGCCACACCAGCTGGCTTTACCTTACTTTTTAAAAAATATATATTTTTATTGTTTTTTTTTACAGAGAGGAAGGGAGAAGGATAGAGAGTTAGAAACATCAATGAGAGAGGGACATCTATCAGCCTCCTCCTGCATGCCCCCCAATGGGGATGTGCCCGCAACCAAGATACATGCCCTTGACGGGAATTGAATCTGGGACCTTTCAGTCTGCAGGCCAACGCTCCATCCACTGAGCCAAACCAGTTTTGGCCTAATTTACTTTTAAGATTTTTTTTTTAGTTATTTTTTTCTTTATTACATCTTTAATTTTTCTATGTAATATGCATACATTGTTGGTTTGAGTCATGAATTGTAGGCTTTAACTATTGGCTTTCTAACAGGTAAAATGAGAGATAGCTTTTTTGCTATCTCCCACCTCCGCTTCCCATTGCCAATATAGCTATATTGCAATTTTTAGTTAAATCTGATTTCATTGTTTCTATTATCATAATGATGTAAGTACCGTTTATTACAGAGCCAAGGACTATTTTGTACTCATGCTTCCTTTCCTGTAAGCTTTTTGTTTAGAGTTAGTACTTGTTTCCTCCCCCATTTGCCTAAATTTCTCAGTTCTAATGGATGGTTTCTTAACATGATTGTTCACAAAGTTAAATGTACCAGGTAACCTACCAGATAACTTTCTTGCCTTCAGCATCTTGCTCCAAGCTGAATTGCTCCTCTCTGGGCTATTACTCTGGGACTTCCTGTCATTATCTTAAAAATCCCGTTTGACTCTCACTTGTGTTTGATCCTGTTTCCTGAATCCTGTGTCTTTCTCTTTTTTGATTTATTAATCCCCTTATTTCCATGAACTTATTCTTAAATAGCTTCCTGAAAAAGAATGCATGGGAGAAAAGTCTTTTGATACTTTCAAACCTGAAATTTTCTTTATTCTCACACTTGATTTATAATTTGGCTGAGTATAGAACTTAATACTGAAAATATCTTATTTTACCTTAGAATTTTGAAAGGATTGTTTCATATTTTCTAGCTTCCTATATTACAACTGAGAAGCAGCCATTCATATTCCTAGTTATTTAGATGTGACTCTTTTTTTCCTCTTTAGAAAATTCTATTCATCCTTGGTGTTCTGAAATGTTATCATGATATGGATTGTATTCTTTGTGCTGGCACTTGACAGGCCTTTTAATCTGGAAATTCAAGTCCTTTAGTACTAAGATATTTTTCTTAAATGATTTGTTTGATAAATTTCTTCCCTTTTCAAGTTTTTGCTTTCTCTTTCTAAAACTGTGAACTGCCTGAATTGATCCTCTAATTTCCCAGATCATTCTCTCAATTTCTTCATTATTTTGTTCTGCTTTCTGGCAGACTTCCTTGAATTTACCTTCCACCCTTTCTATTGATTTTTCCCCCCAACTTAAATATTTTTTCAACCTTGGCTATTACATATTTAATTTTCAGTGCTCTTATAGATTTCCTACTTCCACTCCTCCTTCTATAGCATCCTCTTATTGCTATTATCTCTCCAAAGTTTATAAACAAATTTTTCCTTCTTGATTTTTTCTCTAAGTTCCCTTTTTCTTCTATTTCTTCTGGTCTTTGGTTTTCACCTTGTTTTTTTTTTTTTTTCAAATGTCTATGGATTCTTAGCTGTTCATGGATGTTTGAGTTAATCACTAAGAAGCTGACGGCTCTGTGTGCTTGGGTGGGGTTTGTTTCTGGTGACCTTCACTGTAGGTCAGTGGTTCTCAATAGGGACAGACCTCAGGTGCATTTTGGAAAGTTGTGAGGATATTTAGTTGTCACAGTTATTGAGAGGCTGTGACAAAATAAATACATATGTGGTCTTTGCCCCTGGCTCCTGGACAAAGAGTTTCTAAAACCCTTGTAGTTTATGAAAAATAAAATTTATGAGTAATAGGGGTACTAT
>PVJN01014693.1:0-47813 GCA_004026805.1 Lasiurus borealis | reverse complement strand
AAATAATTGGATTAAATTGAGGAAAGGAAAATGTACCTGGAATAGAAAATAGTTCCTCAATGTTCAATGGATGAAATATATTAGACAAGGGAGTAATTTTCAAAGGGAAGCAACAAAATCATTGAATGCTCAGCACTTGAAAGCATCCTACAGGTCAAAGACCTGAAAGGAGAAATACTGCCCAGTTCTAGGCCATGGACAAAATGGCATGGGATGTGTTTGATCTTCTTTTTCTCTGATTTTCTCTCTTGAGTAATCTCATTTGCCCAAAGTAATGATGGATAGCTTTGTATCTTGTCTTTTATTTTCTAACCTATTTGTCAAGGGCTGATGTACACCCTTGTATGAGAAAAAAAAAAAGGCAAAAACAGAGGAGTAAAAAAGTTGTAGAAATCAAAAGGTAATTTAACTAAAGCTTTTTGTTTTCCCTAAATCTGATTTATTTACTCTCCTATGGGTTCATTTCTCCCCTGCCATCTAGAAGAGGGATATATCTTTGCCACATAAATTAAATTTATATATTGTTATTATTATATCATCACTATTAAAAGCACATGAAAATAATAATCCAAGAAGGACAGAAGGATACAAAATGAAAGCTATGATTTTCCCCACTCCTGGTTTTCCTTAATCTATGGCCTGAATAAAGTTATGATGATTGAGCTAAAACATCCATATGGTAGCAAGATGAAGGCCGTGTGTTGAGGATATAGCATAACAACATAATAAAAGGATCCTAGACCCTGGATCCTGTGAATCCAATATGCCAAACAGTCAGACCAATTACTTAAACTATTACATTAAAGAAAAAATATTTTGGCATTTCTTTGTCCCAGTAGCATCCTTTGTACTCTAAATAATAAAAAGTACCGATTTTGGCCTGGGGCCGGTTTGGCTCAGTGGATAGAGCATCCGCCCCTGGACTGAAGACTCCCAGGTTCGATTCCAGTCAAGGGCATGTGCCTTGATTGTGGGCACATCTCCCAGTGATACCAACAACAATCCAGGTTTAACTACAACAAGACTGCACACAGCCCACAAAGGGGTTCACCAAGAGTGCCTGCCTCAGGTAACTGGGGATGCTGAGCCACTGGGCCCGATATGACACCTTGCACACAAAGCCACTTGATCAACTCAGGGAAGTAGCCAAAATGTGGAGACAAAAAAAACAGGTCACAAATGAAAGAAATGGGGGAAAGTAAACAACTGGAATTAGAGTTCAAAACCACGGTTATAAGGTTTTTCAAGAATTTTCTAGAAAAGCCAATAAATTTAGCAAGACTCTCAAGGGTATGAAAAAGCACCAAGTAGAAATTAAGCATACATTGACTGAAATAAAAAAAAATATTAGACAGAAATTTAACAGCAAACTAGAGGATTGCAAGAATCAAGTCAAAGATTTGAAATACAAAGGAGCAAAAAACTCTCAACCAGAAAAGCAAAAAGAATCCAAAAATATGAAGATAATGTAAGGAGCCTCTGGGACAATTTCAAGTATACCAATTTCAGAATTATGGGGGTGCCATAAGAAGAGAGAGAACAAGATACTGAAAACCTATTTGAAGAAATAATTACTAAAAACTTCCCCCACCTGGTGAAAGAAATAGTCTTACAAGTCCAGGAAGTGCAGAGAACCCCAAACAAAAGGAATCCAAAGAGGACCACACCAAGACACATCATAATTAAAATGACAAAAGCAAAAGACAAAGAGAATATTAAAAGCAGCAAGATAAAAACACTTAATAACCTACAAGGGAGCACCCATAGGATTGTCAGCTGATTTCTCAACAGAAACTATGCAGGCCAGAGGGGAGTGGCAAGAAATATTCGAAGTGATGAATTGTAAGAACCTACAACCAAGTTTACTCTACCCAGCAAAGCTATAATTCAGAATTGAAGGGCAGATAAAGAACTTCACAGAAAAAGCTAAAGGAGTTCATTACTACCAAACCAGTATTATATAAAATTCTGAAAGGTATTTTTTAAGAAGAGGAAGAAGAAGAAAAAGATAAAGATAAAAATTATGAACAACAAATATGTACGTATAAACAAGTGAATCTAAAAATCAAGTGAATAAATAAATCTGATGAACAGAATAAACTGGTGAATATAATAGAATCAAGGGCATAGAAAGGGAGTGGACTGACAATTCTCGGGGGGTAAAGGGTATGGGGGGTGGGTGAAGAGACTATACAAAATTTGTACACTTATGGACGAGGACAGTGGGGGGTAAGGGCAGAGGGTGGGGTGGGAACTGGGTAGAGGGGAGCTATGGGGGGAAAAGAGGAACAATTTTAATAATCTGAACAATAAAGATTTATTAAATTAAAAAAAAACCTCAAAGCAAAAATAAATTAAAACAAACAAAAAGCAATCATTAAATATATTATTCATTATTAGAGGCCTAGTGCAAGGATTCGTGCACTAGTGGGGTCCCTCAGCTTGGCCTGTGCCCTTTAACACTCTGGGACTCCTCAGGGCATTTTGAACTGCCAATTTCAGCCCAATTCCTGCAGGCCAGACTAAGGAACCACATTGATGTACAGAATCTGCGTACTGGGCCTCTAGTATGCATACAAAATCTTTGGTTAATCTCTTTCCATACTCCCCCATCCCCACTTCCCTCTGAGATTCATCAGTCTGTTTCATGTTTCCATGCCTATGCATTGAGCAAATGCCCCCTGGTGGTCAGTGCACATCATAGCTACCAGTTGAATGGTCAAATGGTCAAACTGTTGCTTAGGCTTAGGAGAACAATTCAAATTAAAACATAATATACAAAAATTGTAAAAGAAGAGAAACAATGATGGGTAGTCATGGGGGGGTGAGTTAAATCTTTCACATTTCATAGCAGATACACTGGAAATTGAGTCCACAAACTGGGCATATGCCCCAATCTGGAATTGAACTGTGACCTTCAGAGGCCAACAATCAACCACTGAGCCACACCGGATGGGCTATACTTACCTTTTTTTTTCCTCCCTATTGTTAAGCTGTATTATATTTATAGCCTATTTTCAATTATAATTAAGTTTTCTGTGTTTTTGTTATAGATTGAGTTTAAAAACTGAAAACTAAGGAAACTATAGACCAATATCTCTCATGAACATATATGCAAATATCCTCAATAATTAGCAATTGAATCCCATAATGTATTTTTTTTAAATATGCACCACAACCAACTGGAATTTATCCAAGATATACAAGGTTGGTTTGGCATTTGAGAATCAGTTAATATAACCCATCTTATCAAGAGAAAAAAGAAAAAAATCATATGATCACATCAATAGATGATGTAAAAGCATTTGACAAATTTCAATACCCATCCATGCTAAAAACTCTCAGCAAACTAGGAATACAGGGGAACTTCCTCAACTTGATAAAGAATATCTATGAAAAACCTACAGCTAATATTGTACTTAATGGTTAGAAACATGAAGCTTTCCCACTAAAGATCTGGATGTCCCCTCTCACTACTCCTTTTGCAACACTAAAAAGTTCTAGCTAATGCTCCAAGTTCAAAGTGATTCTCCTTTTGCAGATTTAATTTTTGCTTAAAATCATTGCGTATTTTCAAGTCATTTTATTTTGTTTGTTTTGTTTGTGGGGCATGACTCTCTTATATCTAATCCTATTCTTCCTAAAATTATAAAGGATTCCTATGTCTTATTTATAAAATTAACATATGCCTCTTTCACCATGAAATATCATTGAGTATCACAATCATACAATTTGTTGAATGCAATAAAATGCTATCAAGTCATGTCAGAGATTGCTAATTGCCCACCCCGAAATTAATGTTTACCCTGGTACCAACTGGATATAATTTCCTTTACAACTACATTTGGCCAATGACATCTAATAAGAAGGTGTTGGGTGGGCCTTCCAAGAAACTGGATTAATTGAGAGGTGCCTTTTGTTTTCCCTTTCTCCTGTTTTTCTATTGCAACCTAGAATATCAATGTGATGGTCAGAACTTCGATAGTCATTTGGAAACTGTAAAGTTGTATTGTTGATACAATGCCAGCAACCAAGTACCTCAACATTGTTTGTAATATGACAAAAATAAATATTTGTATATTTTAATTATTACAGTCAGGTCTGTCATTAATAGCCAAACACAATTTCCAATTGTTACTACACAGTTATCATCCTGGGAATTATTTCTATTGTACTCATGAGTCACACATTTCATAGATTCTATTTCTAGTATTTTTATTTTTATTGTTCCACAACCACAAAACCTTTATGATCTTTTTAAAATAAATTAAATCATGACTAAGTCTTTGCATTTTTCAAATTTTGCTCTCACTCTAATTTGTCTAGGCATTGACCTCTAAATCCAAAATCACCATCCCTCAGAACTTTAAGGTATTGTCCCTTGTCTTCTAGAATCTTATGTCCCTACCCAGAAGTCTTGTCTTGTGCCAATCTTTTTATCATTACTTTGTAGATAATCTACTGTGTTTGTTTTGTCTCTTTTCTAGATATCTTTATATCTTATTCTAAATCCTTGGTAGAACATCTTGTGAAGATTTGTCTAGGTGTTTATTTTATTTCATCCATCATGCTCAGCAGCCAATGGGCCCTTTCAACCTACAGAGCTTTGTATTTGTACAACACTGGGAAATTTCCTTTTATTTCTTTGCTACTTGCTGCTCTTCTCCCATCTTATTTGTTCTTTCTGGGCCTCCTAATCAGAAGGTTGTTTCTCCTTGTATCTTGCTTATTAATGTCTTCTAACTTCCTGTCACATATTCTGCTTCATTCACTCCCCGCTCCACCTGTCTTCTGAAAGCATTTTCAAACATATTTTCCAACCCTTACATTGAATTTCTTATTTTGGTAATCCTATCTTTAATTTTCCCAAACTCTTTCTTGCCTCTGGTTATTCTTTTACACCAAAAGCCTACTTTTATTTTATAGATGTGTATCTTATCAAATCTCTCTGAAAGAATGAACTAGTTTTTCTAAGTTTTCTTCTTCTCCTTAAAAAACCTACATGTGTCTTCTGGAATAAGATGTCATTTTATTATTATGGTCCCTCTCTTTAGTTTCCTCAATGTTTTTTAATGATTCTTGGTTTTCTGTTTATATTTTTTTAAAATAATATTTGATTAGGTAACATAGTTAATGATTCCCTTTACTGTTAGCATTCCGTATTATAAATTACCAGACCAAACTACATTTCTTTCTGCAACTATAAAGAAGTTATTAAATAAAAATCATTGACTTTATTTATTTTCTCACTTTCATTCTATACAGCTGCTATTTATGGAGAATTGCACTGAGAAGAAAAATCTTCTCCTCTACTGGAACCTTCTTATGCAGGTGTTCTGACCTTTGTTCACCCTGCTCAGGATCATTTGTTAATATGGCCCCCTGACTTTTCCATCCTCCCAAAATTCAACACAACCCTTGTCTACTAATTACTCACCTCTGTCCAAATGTCCTCTATATTTTCATTCCCTTTTTTCCATTCTTTTGATGTTTGAATTAAATTCAAAGGATTGTGGCAGGGGGAGGAAAGAAAAGGTGAAAATGTCTTTCATCTAAAATCAGAAACTACAGATCTCTGCTTTTAAGGATTTTTTAGTATAATTATGCTTTCATATTCAGTTACATAATCTATGGTTTTCAAATCTTTCAGGTAATAGTTGAAGGATGTAATTATTAATTATATTAAATGAACTCCATTGACTGAAACCCTTTCATTATATTAGATATATAAAATATTTATTAATATTATTTATATAAATCTTAGTATAATATAACATATTTTATGTTTTATTCTACAAATAATTTAGTATTTTATTCTTACACCTCCCTTTTGAAATAGCATTCCCAGAGTAAACAACAAATTCCCTACATAGCAGTCTACCAAAAATTCTCCAAAATAGCATTATAAGCAAAAAATCAGATCAAACACTAAACTTGACAGAGGCATATTTTCTCTAACATTTACCTCAGTAACTTTAAATTGGAGAATAAATTCATTGAGGAATAACTCAATCTGGAAACCTCAGTGAATCACTATTAAATCTGTTTCCCTAGACATATTAATTGGTAAGGTTAGATCTCTGAACTGAAATGTCAAGTAGATAAAAGGAATTTTGTAAGTGTAGCTACCATACACTTGGTGAAGGAGGAAAACAGGCAACTTGTTTCCTCTATTTCCTGGACTTCAGTAAGATAACTGAGTAAAAACAAGCGCATTCTTCCATAGTTGAGAATTCCCTCAAATGACAAGTGATTTGTAAAAGTCTCTGGCTGAATTCAGTGAAATTTTCATGTGAGTCTTTATGATGCTATATATAGAGCCTGTGCCTTGAATGATGATTATAATACTTTATATAGGTTAAGTTTATGTTTCTGACCTAAAACCCAATTATCTGGAAAATGATTCTTTAACAATATGCATATTAAGAAGAAAGCAAGACACCAAATCCGATATATCAACAAAAATTACTGAAATATGACTTTTAATTTCATGTGTTTAGTGGAGGAAGAAAAGTGGATCTTTGAAAATGTCATAGTTCAGGTGAATATAGTTAGTTAAATTCTAATAATAGTAAGAGTGACACTGAACCACTTGAAAGTACAGGGAAAGAGCTGAAATATGAATATCTCAAGGTGTACTTTTAAGAACATCATGGATGTATCGAAGCATTCTGTTCTTAACTAACAAATGAAGAAGGGGCCTAAAGAGGGGCCACATTAACCTTTGCTATCCACAACCTAATTGCTTTGATTTGTGTTTCATTGTTATGTTTCCAGAATTTGTGTGATGTTTTGAAAGCCTTAACATACTGATACAACTCCAGGAAGAGGATATTATTTTAAGGCATCTTATTTCTCATAAATGTGTAGCAATTACCAGTAAAATTAATCAATTAATCATACTCATACATTGAATTAATTAGACACTATAGAAAGACTGCAGATCCATTTCCATTATTGTAAGAAAAAATAATTTTATCTGATATATTCCAATCACATTCTCTTTGGGAGTCTACTAATACTTGGTGAGACAGCAATTATTATTGATGTGAATGGCCAAAACAATTTCAATAGCCACTCAAGATAGAAAATGTATCAAGATACACTGAGTGGCCAGATTATTATGATCTCTGAACGCATAATAATCTGGCCACTGAGTGTATATGCTATATAATAAAAGGATAAAATGCAAATTGTCCCGTTGACCAGATGTTCAACCAGAAGGCAGGCCAGCCAACCACCCAAGTCTCCTCCCCAAAGCCAGGCTGGCCAGACACCATCATGCATGAATTTATGTACCAGGCCTCAGGCCTCTAATATATATATATATATATATATATGTGTGTGTGTGTGTGTGTGTGTGTGTGTGTGTGTGTTTAGTGGCAAGATTATTATGCATTCAGAGATAATAATAATCTGGCCACTTGGTGTATATGGTATGTACAAAATTTCCTGCTTAAAAAAAAAAAGAAAAGAAAATACAGAAGGTCAATGAAATCAAGAGCTGGTTATTTGAAAAGATAAATAAGATTGATGAATCTCCAGCAAAGATCACCAAGAAGCAAAGAGAAAGGACCCAAATAAAAAAATAAAATCAGAAATGAAAGAGGTGAAAGACCCCACAGAAATACAAATGATTATTTAAAAAAAAATACTATGAACAACTCTATTGCAACAAACTAGAAAACCTGGAGGAAATGAACATATTGCTAAAAAATACAAGGTTCCAAAACTCAATCAGGAAGAATCTAAAAATATCAATAGGCCAATAACTATGGAAGAAATAAAAGCAATCATCAAAAAGCTTCCAGCACGCCGAAACCGGTTTGGCTCAGTGGATAGAGTGTTGGCCTGCAGACTGAAGGGTCCCAGGTTCAATTCCAGTCAAGGGCATGTACCTTGGTTGCGGGCACATCCCCAGTAGGGGGCATGCAGGAGGCAGCTGATTGATGTCTCTCTCTCATAGATGTTTCTAGCTTTCTATCTCTTTCCCTTCCTCTCTGTGAAAGATCAATAAAATATATTTTAAAAATAAAGCTTCCAGCAAACAAAAGCCCAGGGTCATACAGCTTTACAGGGGAGTTCTACCAAGCATCCACTAATAAATAAAACCTATCCTCATCAGAATATCCCAAAAACCTCAAGAGGAAAGTACATTGCTAAGCTCATTCTATGAAGCCAGCATTACCCTAATCCCAAAACAAGATAAAGACACCAGCAAAAAAAAAAAAAAAAAAAAAAAAAAAAAAAAAAAAAAAAAAAAAAAAAAAAAAAAAAAAAAAAAAAAAAAAAAAAAAAAAAAAAAAAAAAAAAAAAGAGAGAGAGAGAGAGAGAGAGAGAGAATTACAGGCCAATATCTCTCATGAATATAGATGCCAAAATCTTCAACAAAATTCTAGCAATACATCAGAAATATCAATGACCAAGTAGGATTTATGCCAGGGACTCAAGGATGGTACAATATCCACAAATAAATAAACACGATACATCACATAAACAAACTGAGAGATAAAAATCACATAGTCATATAAATTGATGCAAAAAAGCACTTGAGAAAATCCAACACCATTTCTTGATAAAAATTCTCAGCAATGTGGGTAAAGAAGGCTCATACATCAACATAATAAAAGCAATATATGACAAACCCACACCCAACATCATACTCAGTGGGTAAGAACTAAAACCATTTCCCCTAAGAACAGGAACAAGACAGGGATGTCCACTTTCACCACTCCCTCAACATAATAAACATACCTCAACATAATAAAGACTTTATATGGCAAACCTACAGTCAACATCATTCTCAGTGGCCAAAAACTAAAACCATTTCCCCTAAGAACAGAAAGAACACAAGAATGTATACTTTCATAACTCCCTTTCAATATAGTACTGGAAGTGCTAGCCATAGGGATCAGACAAGAAGAAGATATAAAATGCATCCAAATAGAAAAATAAGTAAAACTGTCCTTATTTGCAGATGCCATGATACTACACATAGAAAACCCTAAAGACTCCATCAAAAATCTACTAGTCCTAATAAATGAATTCGGCAATGTAGCAGGATACAAAATTAATACCCAGAAATCTATGGCCCTTTTATACACCAATAATGAACCTACAGAAAGAGAAAAAAAAAACTCATTTACTGTAGTACCAAAAAATTAAGATACCAAGGAATAAACTTATTTAAGGACATATAGTCTTGTACTTGGAAAACTAAAAGGCATTGAACAAAGAGATAGAAGAAGAGATAAACAAATGGAAGAACATAGAATGTTCATGGATTGATAGAATCAACATCATTAAATTGTCCATACTACCCAAAGCAATCTAGAGATTCAATGCAATCCCCATTAAAATACCAATGGCATATTTCAAAGATGTAGAACAAACTCTCCAAAAATTAACCTGGAATTAAGAAAAGACCCCAAATAGCCACAGCAATCATGAGAAAGAAGAACAAAGTTGGAGGGATACATTACCAGATACTAAGTTTTATTAGCAAGCCATGGTTCTCAAAACTGTTTGGTACTGGTACAAAAACAGACATATAGACCAATGAAACAGAACAGAGAACCCAAAATCGAGCCAAGCCATTATACTCAATTAATATTTGAAAAAGGAGGCAAGAACATGCAATGGAGTCAAAACAGTCTCTTTAATAAATGGTGCTGGGAAATTTAGACAAATACATGTCAAAACAACAACAACAACAACAACAAAAAGAACAGAAACCAATATGTCAGTATAAGTAAACACCTAAACTGCTGCCTCACACAATTTCAAAACTACAACTAAAAGACAAAAATGACATCATCCATAACCACAGGAAGGATGGCTGAGTGCTAATTTTACAACTAGAAGGAAAGAATAAAGCACAATGGGACTCAGAGGAGCTACAGGAGGCAGAGGTACTGAAACACGCATGGAGAGGACTGGCAACTGAGTGCATGGCTGACTTTCTCAAGTGGGAGGGAGACAAAAGATTCTGACTGCACTGAACTCCAGTTCCAGGTGAGACTCTGGGGACAATGATACATTTGGGGAGAAACTGGACTGTCTGTCAGCGTGTAGAAATCAAGGGCAGCTTTCTCTCAGAGGTGCTTGCAGCTATTAACATGGGACATTGAGACACAGGGGCCTATTAGGTCAGGGCTGATGGGAAACCTGTGCTGTCTACTTCGCTCTGAGACTCTGCCCCATTGAAGCTGAGCACTGAGGCTTTTGCAAGTCTGGTATAATATGGATTTTTCCAGCACAGAATTCTCCCAGTGTAGACATAGCTGATCCTCAAAGCAAACTGGCCTGGAACTCAATTCCTCCCAGTGATACCAACAAAAATCAAGGCTTAACTTTAACAAGTTGTGCACACAGACCACAAAGGGATTCACCAAGAGTGTCTACCTCAGGTAACTGGGGAGGCTGAGCCACTGGGTCCTATAGGACACCTAGCTCACAAAGCCACTTGATCAAATCAGGGAAGTAGCCAAAATGTGGAGACAAAGAAACAGATCACAAATGAAATAAATGGAGAAAAGCAAATGACTGAATATAGAGTTCAAAACCATGGTTATAAGGTTTTTCAAGAATTTTCTAGAAAAGGCCAATAAATTTAGCAAGACTCTTGAGGATATGAAAAAGGACCAACTAGAAATTAAGCATACACTGACTAAAATAAAAAAAAAATATACAGAGATCTAACAGCAAACTAGAGGATTGCAAGAATCAAGTCAAAGATTTGAAATACAAAGAAGCTAAAAACACTCAACTGGAAAAGCAAAAAGAATAAAAAAATATGAAGATAGTGTAAGGAGCCTCTGGGACAACTTCAAGCATACCAACATCCTAATTACAGAGGTGCCATAAAAGAGAGAGAGCAAGATACTGAAAACCTATTTGAAGAAATAATTACTAAAAACTTACCCGACCTGGTGAAATAAATAGACTTACAAGTCCAGGAAGTGTAGAGAAACCCAAACAAAAGAAATCCAAAGAGGACCACACCAAATCACATCATAATTAAAATGACGAAAGCAAAAGACAAAGGGAGAATATTAAAAGCATCAAGAGAAAAAGAGTTAGTTACCTACAAGGGAACACAATATGACTGTCAGCTGATTTCTCAACAAAAACTATGAAGGCCAAGAAATAGTCAAAGTGATGATTAGCAAGAACCTACAACGAAGATTACTCTACCCAGGAAAGCTATCATTCAGAATTGAAGGGCAGATAAAGAGCTTCACAGATAAGAAAAAGCTAATGGAGTTCATCACCACCAAACCAGTATTATATGAAATGCTTAAAGGAATTCTTTGAGAAGAGGAAGAAGAAGAAAAAGGTAAAGATAAAAATTATGAACAACAATATTGACAAATGAATCTAAAAATTAAGTGAATACAATAATCTGATGAACAGAATAAACTTGTGAATATAATAGAACTAGGGACATAGAAATGGAGTGGACTGACAATTCTCAGGGGGCAAGGTGTGTGGGGGGTTTGGGAAGAGACTAGACAAAATCATATACCTATGGATGAGAATAGTTGGGGGGTCACATCAGAGGTTGGGGTGGGAATTGGCTGGAGTGGATCTATGGGGGGGGGAAAGAGGAACAATTTTAATAATCTGAATGATAAAGATTTATTAAATTAAAAAAGTAAATAAAAAAAAACTAGACCACCAACTTACACCATACACAAAAATAAACACAAAATGTATAAAGGACGTTAATGTAAGACAGGAAACCGTACAAATCCTACAAGTCTCCATAGGCAGCAAAATAGCAGACATTTGTCATAGCAATATCTTTACAAACACAGCTCCTAAGGCAACGGAGACTAAGGAGAAAATAAATAAATGGGACTACATCAAAATCAAAAGTTTCTGCACAGCAAAAGAAGCAAAGTGAAAGCCCATTGCAAGGCAGAACACATTTGCCAATATTTCAGATAAGGGTTTAATCTCCAAAATCTACAGAGAATTCCTACAACTTAACAAAAAAAATCTAAGCAATCTGATCAAAAAATGGTCAAAGGATCTAAAAAGATACTTTTCAAAAGAGGACATTCATAAGGCCCAGAGACATATGAAAAAGTGCTCAAAGTAACTAATCATCTGAGAGATGCAAATCAAAATGACCATGAGATACCATCTCACACCTGTCAGAATGGCAATCATCAACAAATCAACAAACGACAAGTGCTGGTGAGGATGTAGAGAAAAAGGGAACCCTTATGCATTGCTGCTGAGAATGTAGACTGGTGCAGCCACTGTGGAGAACAGTATGGAATTTCCTCAAAAATTTAAAAATGTAACTCTCATTTGACCCAGTAATCCCACTTATAAGACTATATTCCAAGAAACCAGAAACGCCAATCCAAAAGGATATATGCACCCCTATGTTCATAGCAGCACAATTTAAAATAGCTAAGATTTGGAAACTGCCGAAGTGCCCATCAGCAGAGGAGTGGATTAAAATTATGTGGCACCTCTACACAATGGAATACTATACCATTATTAAAAAGAAGGAACGTTTACCATTTGCAACAGCATGGATAGAACTGGAGAGCATTATGCTAAGTGAAATAAGCCAATCAAAGAAAGATAAATATCACATGATCTCATTTATATGTGGGATACAATGATCAACATAATGTGATGAAAAAAAAATAGATCTAAAGACAAATGGTAGGGGAGTAGGGGTGAGAGAGCAACCAAAGGACTTATATGCATGCATATTGGTATAAACAAAGGTCACACAAGTTGGGGGTTTGCTCAGGCTGGGAAGTGATGCAGGAGGGGGTCAATTGGGGAAAATGGGGAAATATGTAAAACTTTAAACTATGAAAAAACAACAACACTGTGGTACATCTACAGAATGGAATACTATGCTGAGGTAAGAAAGAAGGAATTCTTATCATTTGCCACATCATGGATGGAACTGGAGAGCATTATGCTAAGGGAAATAAACCAGTCAGTGAAAGATAAATATCACATGATCTCACTCATTTATGGAATATAATGAACAACATAAACTGATGAGCAAAAACAGATCTAGAGGCAGAGAAGCATTGATCAGACTGTCAAACATCAGAGGAAAGGTAGGGAGGATGGAGGCAAGAAGGAGGGATCAACCAAAGGACTTGTACGCATGCATATAAGCTTAATCAATGGACACGGACAACAGTGGGAGTGAGGACATGAGTGGAGGGTGGGAGAAAAATTGTGGGATAAGGAAACATGTAATACCTTAATCAACAAAGAAAATAAAACATTAAAAAATTAAATATCAACTCTTGTTTGTAGACAAAAAGTTTCCATTTGTAGAATAATATTCTCCTTTCATTATAGATTAAATGAAATTATTTGAAACAAGGAAATTAGGAGAGATGTAATTCAATTCCATGGTTTTTAGTAAGGCCTATGTATGATAAAAATGATAAACTACCAAAGGACTTGTATGCATGCATGTAAGCATAACCAATGGACATAAGACTGTGGGGGGTTAGGGTATGCATGGGAGTGGGGGGGGTAATGGCAAGATATGTATACATGTAATACATTATAATAAAAAATTCTTGTAAAAATTATAAACTACAACACACCTTGAAAATAGAGTTAAATATGAAAGTATAGAACAAAGCATCATTGACACAGTTAAATAACAAATTAAGTTGTGTATTTGTGTGTATATATGTGTAGTTACCAAGGAGTTGTCAAAAGAAGAAGAGTATACAGTTATCTGAATATAGGGGATGAATATAATTTGTATTAGTTAAAAAGAGAATGAACAACCCAGAAAGAATTAACATAAGTACAATAATAGTAGAGATATAGGATTGGTACCAACATAAATGGGGATATTTAATGGGATGTAATGGAAGACATGAGATTAATACTAAAATGCTTTATCATTTCTAATGATCTATATCATGTATAAGTATGTATTCATGTATGTTAATATTATTGTTAGAATTATCACACCTGTTGTAAAAAAAGAGAAGGCGTTTCATAGAAGAGAAATTATTTGACTGAGGCCTCATGGTTAGAAAGGGGAGAACTAAGAATCAAACTTATTTTTCTCTAATAGTATATGACCCTATTATGGAAGCTTTGAAAGCCAGGGAGAGGAATTCCATTCCACAATAATGGATATCTTGTTACAAATCTAAGAAGGTTAAGCAGGAAAATGAACATTTTACTGATATCAGTAAATGTATTCTTTTCCCTTGATTAAAAATATTTAAACCATTAACCAGCTTTTTAAATTAGCTTCACTTTTAGAAATCAGATTATTAGAAAACTAAACATTTTGGCTATTAAACTTATATTTTCACTAAAATATCCCTCTTCCTATTTAATTCAATCTAATTAATTCCACAATGCCACTATCTTGTTGAACATTGAAATACCCAGAGTCATCCTGATATTTTACTTTTTTTTGCCCAACTCATATATTGCATATAAATTTCATTGTCTACCACATTGTGGTTCACACATAGCTATTATCAGATCTATAGCTATTATAATATTCCAGACTCTTACAAAAGCATGCTCAGAATATTCTACTGGTTCTTATTTCATTTTTTTTAACACTTTCAGTCCATATTTCTTCAGTGTTATGTAGACAGTGGAAAGAAAATATTGCTTACAAAATAATTAACTCCTGCCACTGTGTTATCCTTTATTAAAAAAAAAAAGGCTAATATGCAAATTGACTGAATGGCAGAATGACTGGTTGCTATGACACACACTGACCACCAGGGGGAAGACGCTCTTGCCTCTGCAGCAGTGTTAAGGATGTCCAGAGTGTAAGAGGGCACAGGCTGGGCTGAGGGACACATCCCCCACTAAGTGCATGAATTTTGTGCACCAGGTCTCTAGTATTTAATAATGATGATGATGATGATGATAGAATTCTAAAAGTCAGTACTATGTCTAAATTTCCAGTGAGAAAATAGTTTATTATGGGAGGTAATAACATGATTCTGTAGTTAGAAATTCCCGTGGTAAAGTCTTAGCGCTACCATTTACTAGTTATAAGACATGGGGAAAGTTACTGTACCCTTCTGAAATGCATCTTCATCATTAATGCAATTAAATTATTAATATTTTATATGGTGGAATGCTAGGTGGATTAACTGAGATAATAAAGTAGAGCATCTGCCCTAATATTATTGCATTAAACTTTCAAATAACATACAGAATCTAATCTGATATTCACAAACCTATGAAATAGGCTGTGTGTTATCATCAGTTTGAAAGATGAACAAGAAAGGCAGAGATGCTTAGTGCCTGGCCAAAAGTCATTTTGAAAGTGTTCAATAATAGGGTAGGACTGAAAAAGTAATATTTTGTGTAAAAATCCTAAGATGTCTGAATGGAGAAGAGGGTAAACTGTAAAGAGTTATATACAAATAAGTTTATCATGGTATTGAGGATGGCGATCTTCACTGAGAATTTAGTAAGTGAGGCTTTGTTTTAAGTGACTTACAAACATATGCCATTTAGTCCTCTCAACGATTCTAGGTTTGGGGCTATTTGTTTTCCTATTTAATTAACTGAAGTTCAGAAATACTGAGTACTTTTTGCCAATGGCACACAGCTATTACATGGCAGAGAGGAAATTTGAACTTAGGTCTATTTTAGCTATTGATGCTAAAAATAGCAAAAAAGGAAATGATTCTACATTGTGTTTCCACATGAATGCAACACAAATCCCACATACAGAAACGTTTCATCAAAAATGCCTCTAATTTGCTGAGACAAATAATCCACAATATACTCATACACTATGACCATAATAATTTGGAAGAAGTTATTTATATCCAAATGTCCAAAAATCAAGGACTCTGACCCTCAATTTTTTTCTGAACACATGGACAAAGACAAACTAATAAATAAGATTGATCCACACACCTCACTCACATGCTTAGACTAATTCCAATGGATAATTGTTTGTTCAAATGCTGTTGTTTTACCCAAAGGCAAAATCCTCCAAAGTAATGAGTCATTTGCCATTGCGTTAAATACCCTTCCTTATTAAGACAAAGAACATTAATAAAGATAGTACCCCCATTCAGTTGTCCCTCTACACTTAGAATGTGAACATGGGATCAGTAGTTTATTCCTTACATTTCTGTGCATGTATAATTTTACATGAGGGTTATTTCTTTACTGTTTCTACATTATTGGACAAATTATCTGAAAATAAGGTATTGTTTACTACCAAAAGTTCCTGATGACTTGGGCAAAGAAACCCATCTCAAATGGTACTTGCCCCCACAATGTCACTATAAAGAATTACAAGCAAAAATCAAGACAATTTATGCTCAAATTACACCTTGTATACATGATGTGACTTGAAACCATAAATAAGGATTTATTTGTACTCAGATTTTTGTGTGCAACTTGGCAAAATGACCATAAATAAACCCCAGATTGTCCTAATGTTAGCTCAATTATTAGAAAACCTCTTGAAATTTAGAACAGTGAGTCCCAATCTTCTGGCCATAGTTTGTCACAAACACCAATAAGTAATGCTATCAATTCTCCCTGGTCAAATGGAGACTAACTCTAAATAAGTGTATATGTAACCTATATCAATTAATCTTCAGCAAATTAATCTAAAACAAGGAGCTCTCTATCCACAATCAGTATCTACATACCCAAAGAAAGGAGTTAAAAATAAATGTTTGCCCTCAAAACATCACTATACACATGGCCAGGGAACTCTGTATGAGAAATATTTTATTTCTAAAATTTACCTGTCTATAGAGGTAAAGAGGCTTAGGAGATGTTGGTCTCTAGCTTGTCAATGAATGCTGAGTCAGCAAAACACCAATTCAGATTGACTCATTATCAAGTTGTCTCTGAGCACATAGAAAAACATTACCTCATAAGTCTTTTCTTTAAAGGAGGAGGTATTTAAACTATCCTTGCATTCTCTGGCAATGAGCTTTGAGAAAGAAGCTATTTTCCCTAAACAATCCTTTATTCAATAAACTGCCAAAGATTTTTTTTTTTTTACAAACAGAACAATAATGTTCAAAATAAAACACACATATATACATACATATATCAAAACGAACCTTTTATTTGTTGACAGGCATCCACTCATTTGCTCCTGAAAGCAGGGGTAGAGGATCAAGGTCTTCCTTCAGAATTTAATAGAAAATATGCTTTTAATAGACTACCATTAGTGAAATCTCTTTGCTTGATTGATCTGCTTTCTCTGAGTCCCTTAAGGATCAAGAGCCTACCCTTCTAGCTGTCCCAGATTCTTCTATAACATACTTATATAATATTCAATGATGAAGAAAGCCATCTCTTTAAACCTACATCAGGATTGGCTGGGATTAAAATATTTGATGCCAGCAAATTTAAATGGCCTCCCTCCAAAAGTTTTACTCCAGTGAGCAAAACAATACCAAGCTAAGAGAAATACTGGTTTGCATTATCCCTGCAAAATTGTGTCCAGATGCAACTAGATTGAGGAAGAGCTACATTCAAAGCAAAGACCCGCCTGGACAATAATGGAAGAAAACCCTAGCAAAAGCTCAATAAAACCTCAAATTCTCACTGACATTTGCAAGATGGGGGACGGCTGCTACAGGAGAAATCTTAAACTTACATACCTATAAGGAGGAGGAGGAGGAGGAGGAGGAGGAGGAGGAGGAGGAAGGAAGAAGGAAGAAGGAAGGAGGAGGAAGGAGGAAGGAGGAAGGAGGAAGGAGGAAGAAGGAAGAAGAAGGAAGAAGAAGGAAGAAGGAAGAAGGAAGAAGAAGAAGAAGAAGAAGAAGAAACCAAATTACATGAAAAGAAAACTGCCATTATGTATCTCCATCTCCCACTCCAATATCTCATTTTACTTCCTCCAGAGGGGATGAAAAGAATGTGCAGTATAAAGAACAGTAATGATTGTGGAATACCATATATTCCAGAATATAAGATGACCCCCAACTTTTTCAGTTAAAATATAGAGTTTGGGATATACTCGCTCTATAAAATGACACCCAGTGTATAAGATGACCCTTGACTTTTGAGAAGATTTTCCTGGGTTAAAAAGTCATCTTCTACACCAGAAAATACGGTATATTACAATGGAAACGAACAATGTAAGAGGTTGAGGATCGCTGATTCCTATGCAATTGAAAATCCACATATAACTTTTGACTTCCTCAAAACTTAGCTATTAATATCCTATTGTCCAGAAGCCTCACAAAGAGCATAAACATATGATTAACATATATTTGTATGTTATATATGTTATATACTGTATTCTTAAAGTATGCTAGAGAAAATAAAATGTTAAGAAAATCATAGGAAGAGGAGAGTCATTTACATATCAACTGAAAAAAAAATCATATATAAGTGGACCCACACAGTTCAAATCTGTGCAATTCAAGTGACAACTGTAGCTTTATATTTCTGTATAACAAATTTAGGGGCATAAAATAATACCAACTTATCAACTCTCCATTTCCATGGGCCATGAATCCAAAACTTTTTGGCTGGCTTACCTGCACAGGGCTTTGTAAGTCTGAAATACAGTGTTAGCCAGGTATATTCTCCTTTGGAGACTTGACTGGGGAAAGGGTTGTTTTCACATTCCTTCAGGTTATTGACAAAATCCATTGCCAGAGGTTGTGAGACTGAGGTCCCAGTTTACCTTGCTGAGTATAGAATGGACACTATCTTTGGCACCTAAGACACTTAGGCCCTTGCTACATGGCCCTCTGCACAGGACCTCTCACACATCAAATATTTCTTGCCTGGAAGAATCCAGACCATTTTTTTCTCTTATAGCATTTATTTATTACAAGGTCCTCTGCCAAGATTTCACATTAGTTTAGCCAAGACCGGTTTGGCTCAGTGGATAGAGCGTCGGCCTGCTGACTGAAAGGTCCTGGGTTTGATTCCGGTCAGGGGCATGTACCTTACTTGCGGGCACATCTCCAGTGTGGGGTGTGCAGGAGGCGGCTGACAGATGTCTCTCTCTCATCGATGTTTTTGACTTTCTATCCCTCTCCCTTCCTCTCTGTGAAAAATCAATAAAATATATATTAAAAAAAAAGATTTCACATTAGTTTAAAATTAAAATCAGTCTTTACATTTTGCTCCTGAGGTACCCACCTCAGCATATCTCCTAAAAACACATTCTCCAGCGATCAGTGTTACCAGCATCATATGGTCAACCCCCTAGACAGCCTCTTTGTTTTCTAAGTGAAACAACTAGATGTTAATACTGCTCTGCTACAAGGTAAAACCTCCTGACTCAAACTTACTGAAGAAAGAGGGAAACTTCTGCAAAGTGTACTTTAAGAAGGGGTACTTTTTGCGTATGAAAGGAAACCAGTGAGTCCTCTAAAAATAATAAAGGGGGTGTTTTATAGTCAAGCACATGATTTGGAGTGAAGAATTCAGATGTTGCTCTGCTGTTAATACTCTTCCTGTTCCTCCCGTGGGCCCCCTTCATCAGGTATCGCAAAGCCTTCACCTGTGGCAGAGAGAATGTCCACAATCCTCTGCAGTACAGGGTTGCTTTCCCCCTAGTTCTCTTGGCAAATCGATTTAATGCCCCTTAGCTTTCCAAACTAGAAATCGCTTTATTTCTCCAATTCTTTGAGGGTGAGTTTCAATACGCTGACCTGCTGCATCAGTTCAGTTACTTTGTCGTTCCCATTGCCCACACCAGGATTCTTTCGAAGCACACTCGGGCCAGCCTTAGGGGTTTCAGTAGTTCTGTATGTAGCAAAGGGCCTCTGTGGAGCTGCACTGCTAGAGCTGAGAGGTTTTGTTTTGTTTTTATTTGGTTTGTTCATAGCTGGAGCAATAGGGAAGGGAGCCACTGCAGTTCCTTTTTCTTTTTTTAAAAATATATTTTATTAATTTTTCACAGAGAGGAAGGGAGAGGGATAGAAAGCTAGAAACATCGATGAGAAAGAGACATCGATCAGCCGCCTCCTGCACGCCCCCTGCTGGGGATGTGCCCGCAACCAATGTACATGCCCCCGACTGGAATCGAACCTGGGACCCTTCAGTCCACAGGCCGACACTCTATCCACTGAGCCAAACCAGTTTCTGCTGCAATTTCTTGATCTGGCCTGGAAGCTACAAGATCATAGTCTTACCCATCATAGTTTGCAACAAAAAACACTTCTGGAACCACTGAACAAATTCAAAATTGTCCTGAAACTTTTCTTTTACTAATCTGTCCACAGGAAAAATTTTGTCAATACCCATCCTCTTAAAACCTGCTTGTAGTTATTTTTTTTAAATATCTTTTGTTGATTTTTTACAGAGAAGAAGGGAGAGAGATAGAAAGTCAGAAACATCGATGAGAGAGAGAGAGACATCAATCAGCCGCCTCCTGCACGCCCCACACTGGAGGACGTGCCTGCAACCAAGGTACATGCCCCCGACCGGAATCGAACCTGGGACCTTTCAGTCCACAAGCCGAAGCTCTATCCACTGAGCCAAGCCGGTCTCGGCTAAAACCTGCTTGTAGTATTTTGAGGTTCTGGATGTATTCATGTTCTAGCTTAGCTTGAAATTTCACTTTCTTCAAGACAATGGAACCAAGGAATAGCATGTCCACAAACCGACAACAGGCAGCCCCTGACCACAACTGTTAGACCTTTGTCAGATTCAACCGCAGGGACTCATTGAGCCGTGCCAGCATGCCATCTCTACTTACCTTATCACTGGGGACTGAGGTTGAATATACTCTCACTGCCATCTTCGGCTCTGGGCGGAACCACATCCGCTGCCATGCCGGGCTCCTGTTCCCTCTTCCTCTCTTCAAACCATCCGACCCTGCCCTCCCACGCGATGACCTCACACGCCCCTCGGTTACGCACCCACTTAAAGCACCCAGGGCCGTTTTTAAGGATTCTTGTGTTTAGATAGGATCCACCTGGATGATCACATTATTTTAAATGATTTAAGATTTAAACTACTTCTGTCAGATCCCTTTACAGCAGCATCTGTCTGATTAAGTAAGTGGGAGAAGGTAAGTTTGCAACAGAAGTGAGAATCTTGAGGGACATCTCACACTTTTTTCCCCGTGACATTGAAGTAAGTGAAACCATGATCACTCTTGCTAATGAGAACATAGGTTCAAATTAAGGCACCTCTCATTAGTGGCTGTGCACTCCCCATTTCATATTAATTATGTATTCTCAATATAGACAATATTACCCTCGAAGGGGTGAAAATTGATTTGGATACAGGGGAGAAACCTGAGATAGTACAATAGTTTGGAGTTCTCCATAGCTCCACCTGACAAAATTTAATTCATTGGTATTTAATTTTTCTCATTAGGGACAAGTTAAGTTAATTGAAATTTATTTTAATTCATTCATTGGATTTAATTAATGAATTGATTAATTTCTATGGCATTTAAATTTAATTTGTTTTTTTATTTATTTCTTCTTTGCAGGCCAGTATAAGAGAAAGGTTGAGTAACTCAGTTTTTAAGGATTTCCCTGCATCTGCATTTTACACAAATTTCTATTCTCATTTCTGGAACTGTCATAGTTGTCTCTGTAAATTTTCTTGCTTTACAGTGAGAGAAATGTACTTGCTGCCACCAGTACAAAGTGCATGATAATGTAAACACATTTAAATATTAGTCAATGATCTTCATCATCCCCTAAAACTTTTAATTACATCCTCAGTAGGGGTCTGATATAACTTTTGGATATATTAGATACATATTGTCTGCAAGTTGTCCAATAAACATATGAAAAGATGCTCAGTGTAACTAATCATTAGAAAATGCAAATTGAAACCACAATGAGATATCACCCACACCTGTCAGAAAGGCTATTATCAATAAATCAGCAAACAAGTGTTGCTGAGAATGTGAGGAAAGGAACTGCTGATGGGAATGCAGATTGATGCAGCCACTGTGGAAAGCAGTATGAAGTTACCTCAAATTAAAAATGCAACTGCATTATGGCTCAGCAATTCCACTTCTAAGAATATATCTGAAGAAATCTGAAACACTAATTCAAAAGAATATAAGCACACCATATGTTCATTGTAGCGTATTTACAATAGCCAATATTTGGAAGCAATGCACGTGTCCATCAGTAGATGAGTGGATAAAAAGCTGTGGTGCATTTACTTAGTGGAATACTACTCAGCCGTAAAAAAGAAGGAGATTTACTCTCTGCAATGGATCTGAAGTGTATTGCGCTAAGTAAAATAAGTTATTCAGAAGAAACAAGTACCATATAATATTAATCATATGTGAACTCTAATGAACAAAATAAACTAATAATGTGGAGACAGGTTCATGTGTACAGAGAACAGACTGACAGCTTTCAGAGGGGAGGGTGTTGGGGGCTGGGTGGGAAGGGTGCTCATCGACTGATGGACACTTGGGTTGTTTCCATATCCTAACTATTGTAAATAGCACTGCTATAAACATATGGGGTGCATATATTCTTTCTGATTGGTGTTTCGAGTTTCTTAGAATATATTCTTAGAAGTAGGATCACTGGTTCAAATGGGAGTCCCGTTTTTTAATAATTTTTGAGGAAACTCCATACTGTTTTTCCACAGAGGCTATACCAGTCTGCAGTCCCACCCACAGCGTACAGTAAAGTTCACTTTTCTCCACATCCTCACCAAAACTAGTCATTTGTTGATGATAGCCATTCTGACAGGTGTGAAGTGATACCCCATTGTCTTTTTAAAAAATGGGCAAAGGGATTATATAGACATTTCTCCAAAGTGGACATACAGAAGGCCAAGAGATATATGAAAAAATGCTCAAAGTCATTTACGTCATATATTTTAATCTGGTGCCAGTTCTTGGTTTTGTATGTATCTACCAATATTAATTCCTTTATCTTTGACAGTAATTATAATTATAATGAAGTATATATTCTGAATGGCCAGATTATTATAATCTCTGAATGCATAATAATCTGGCCACTCAGTGTATATCCTATATACTAAAAGGCTAATATGCAAATTGTCTCCTTGACCAGGAGTTCGACCAGCAGGCAGCCCAACTAACCGCCCATGTCCTCTCCCCCCTGGCCATGCTGGCCAGACCCCACCCATGCACGAATTCATGCATTGGGCCTCTAATATATATTAAATTTATTCTAATAGAGGCCCAATGCATGAAATACACACACACACACACACACACACACACACACACTCACACACACACTGAGTGGCCAGATTATTATGTGTTCAGATATCATAATAATCTGGCCACTCAGACTAGAAGAGAGAATGTAAAAAACAGTTAAGGCAAGAGAAACGAGACAATCAAGAACTAAACTTCTCAGGAAGGAAACAGTGGGAGCTACTGACATTTAGTTTCTTGAGATCAGTGATGCAAAATTTCTGTCAATAAAGAAGTACTTAGGTAAGATTATACAATTGAACCCAGTAATTTTTGGTACCTTAACAAGTTTCAGGTTGGCCATGTGTATTTGCCTTTGTTATTTGAAATGTAAATTTATTTTGGGGAAATTTCCAACTTCTAACCCCACCCCCTTTATGGTAAGGGCTTGAAAGTGGTTATACTGCATCTTTTCTTAGTGTGATTGGACAATACCTGCTAGAATTTTGGAAAAGGTTGGTTGCTTTATTGTTAAGATGTCTAGAATAAATGCAAGAGATTTTATCCATGATCATCTTGGGTATTTTTTTCAGTCTTTTCTCCTTGACACCTCCTTGTCTACCCCATTCCACACAAATACAAACATTGGATCTCTTTATTCAGATATATTTAGGACAGTTAGATCATAGATCTTGCATCATAATAGACAGGGACAAGAAGCTGGATTGCCTAAGCAAATCTCATTGAAAAGAAAACTGCATGTTGGTGCTTCAGCCGAGATGAATGAATATGAAATGTAACCTATTACCAAGTTATAATCCAGAAAATTCATGTTCCCACTTCTCTACGCCTAGAACCTTAGGCAAACCTTGCCATTTTTTTCCTCTCCTTCCAAAGTTCAACGCAGCCAGTAGACTTTTTATAATAGGACTGGCTGTTCCCCAATTGTCACAAAAATTAACAAAAAGCCAATTAATACAAATGTATTAGGAGATGTCCCAGAATCCAAAACAACAAATAAACTCCAAATAATAGTCCTTTCATGATAATTTCTTATGAATATTAAATACCTACATTAAAGCAATGTGCTCTCAAAAAACATATCAAGTTTCCTTTCTATTGCATGAGATTAAGAATAATGTGCCATTTCTGTATGACATGGAAAATAATCTGTGTTATTCTGGAAACTCTTCTATACAACTAGAGTAAAATTATTTATTCTATGTGAAATGGATTCCTACCTTCATCCCCCTCAAATTCAGTTATAATAAGTTAACCATGGCTGTCTGCCAAGTTGTATCTTATTTTGTTTGGTGTTTTAATAAGCTTAAACCAGTAGCTGTGCATGCTTGTGCAACTCCAAACTCAGGATTTATATATCTAATTTTTACACTGAGTAAAACGTGTTAAAAATATATTTAATTAACACATGGAAAGCCACTGGAAAAAAATACACTGAATGGCCAGATTATTATGATCTGTATGTATCTGTATTATGTATGTATTATGTACATCTGGCCACTCAGTGTATATCCTATATACTAAAAGGCTAATATGCAAATTGTCTCCTTGACCAGGAGTTCGACCAGCAGGCAGTCCAGCTAACCGCCCATGTCCTCTCCCCCTGGCCAGGCTAGCCAGACCCCACATGCATTCGGCCTCTAATATATATATTAGATGAGAGGCCCAATGCATGAAATTATACACACACACACACACACACACACACACAGATTATTATGTGTTCAGATATCATAATAATCTGGCCACTCAGACTAGAAGAGAGAATGTAAAAAACAGTTAAGGCAAGAGAAACGAGACAATCAAGAAATAAACTTCTGCTAAGACCGGTTTGGCTCAGTGGATAGAACGTGAGCTTTCGGACTGAAAGGTCCCAGGTTTGATTCCGGTTGGGGGCATGTACCTTGCTTTCGGGCGCATCTCCATTGTGGGGCGTGCAGGAGGCTGCTGATTGATATCTCTCTCTCATCAATGTTTCTGCCTTTATCTCTCTCCCGACCTCTCTGTAAAAAATCAATAAAATATATTTAAAAAAAAAGAAATAAACTTCTCAGGAAGGAAACAGTGGGAGCTACTGACATTTAGTTTCTTGAGATCAGTGATGCAAAATTTCTGTCAACACAGAGGTACTTAGGTGCGATTATACAATTGAACCCAATAATTTTTGGTACCTTAACAAGTTTCAGGTTGGCCATGTGTATTTGCCTTTGTTATTTGGAATGTAAATTTATTTTGGGGAAATGTCCAACTTCTAACCCCACCCCCTTTATGGTAAGGGCTTGAAAGTGGTTATACTGCATCTTTTCTTAGTGTGATTGGACAATACCTGCTAGAATTTTGGAAAAGGTTGGTTGCTTTATTGTTAAGATGTCTAGAATAAATGGAAGAGATTTTATCCATGATCATCTTGGGTATTTTTTTCAGTCTTTTCTCCTTGACACCTCCTTGTCTACCCCATTCCACACAAATACAAACATTGGATCTCTTTATTCAGATGTGTTTAGGACATTTAGATTATAGATCTTGCATCATAATCCAGCAAGAAGCTGGATTGCCTAAGCAAATCTCATTGAAAAGAAAACTGCATGTTGGTGCTTCAGCCAAGATGAATGAATATGAAATATAACCTATTACCAAGTTATAATCCAGAAAACTGATGTTCCCACTTCTCTACACCTAGAACCTTAGGCAAACCTTGCCCTTTTTTCCCCTCCTTCCAGAGTTCAACGTAGCCAGTAGACTTTTTATGATAGGACTGGCTGTTTCCCAATTGTCACAACAATTAACAAAAAGCCAATTAATACAAATGTATTAAGAGATGTCCCAGAATCCAAAACAACAAATAAACTCCAAATTATAGTCCTTTCATGATAATTTCTTATGAATATTAAATACCTACATTAAAGCAATGTGCTCTCAAAAAACATATCAAGTTTCCTTTCTATTGCATGAGATTAAGAATAATGTGCGCTTTCTGTATGACATGGAAAATAATCTATATTATTCTGGAAACTCTTCTATACAACTAGAGTAAAATTATTTATTCTATGTGAAATGGATTCCTACCTTCATCCCCCTCAAATTCAGTTATAATAAGTTAACCATGGCTGCCTGCCAAGTTGTATCTTATTTTGTTTGGTGTTTTAATACGCTCAAACCCGTAGCTGTGCATGCTTGTGCAACTCCAAACTCAGGATTTATATATCCAATTTTTACACTGAGTAAAACGTGTTAAAAATATGTTTAATTAACACATGGAAAGCCACTAGAAAAAAATACACTGAGTGGTCAGATTATTATGATCTCTGAACTCATAATAATCTGGCCACTCAGCGTGTGTATGTATATATACATGAGACCCAGTGCATGAATTTGTGCATGGGAGCAGTGGGGTCCGGCCAGCCTGGCCAGGGGGAGGGGACATGTGCAGTTGGCTGGCCTGCCTGCTGGTCGAACTCCTGGTTGAGCAGACAATTTGAATATTGGCCTTTTATTATATAGGATACACACTGAGTGGCCAAATTAGTATGTATTCAGAGATCATAATAATCTGGCAACTCAGTGTAGATCTTAGTTTCCACATCAAGTTCAACCTTATTCCCCTGTTTGCAAATAAACTGCCAGAAGCTGCTTTATAGTGAATGCTCAGCACTGCAGCATCCCTAAACTCACCGTTTCACCACTGATTTGGCACTTAGTTTATATCACTGTCTGATGTTTTGCTTCATATGAATGTTCTTCCTTTTGTATAAAACAGTGTCAGTCATTGCCAGCAAGTAGCAAAATAGCATGTTTCAGTTTCCCGCATATGCCAGGCTTTTTCAGAACTCTGAGCCTTTGATTATACTGTTACTGCTCACTGGAATATACTTGTCTATAATTTTGTACCTTAAAAATGTCTTCTCATCAGCTGTCGCCTTCTATGGGAAGCCTTGCCTGATCCAAACCTAATCCCATAAGGGCACTTATCTGTGTTTGTTTTTTTTTCCTGGCACTCCGCATGTGCCACCATCTTTATATCTATCACAGTATAATATATTTTCCTGTTTAAGAAATTTTGGTTTGACCCAGCTGGCATGGATCAGTGATTGAGCATCGACCTATGAACCAGGATGTTCGGTTCCATTCCTGGTCAGGGCACATACCTGGGTTGTGAGCTTTATCCCCAGTAGGGAATATGCAGAAGGCAGCCAATCAATGATTCTCTCTCATCATTGATATTTCTCTCTCGTTCTCTCTCCCTTCCTCTCTGAAATTAATAAAAATATGTTTTAAAAAAGAATAATGGATGTTCAGGGAGCCTGAATAGTACCTGGGGGACAAATTGGGGTGACATTGGCTTATAAAAACATATAGATTTCAAATGTACTATTCAACAAAACATCTGCACACTGGGTCATGTCCCATTTCCCTCCCTTTGCCCACATCCACCTACCCACCACCCCACTTTCCCTCTGGCTGTCACCACTGTATTATCTGTGTCTATGTAATATATATCTACATGTATTTTTCTTAATTCCTTAAATTTATTTCATCTACCACCCTCCCAGCTTCCATTTCCTTTGACAGCTGTCAGTCTCTTCCATGTATCCATGTCTCTGTTTCTATTTTGTTCATTAAATAATATCCCCAAGTTCTGGTTTCAATAGAAGCTGAGGGTTATAGCTATCAACACAAGAAAGTCTAAGCTGAAAAATAAAATAACTCAAATTATAATTCTGAAAATGATTCATTGAACTGTATTAATCAATTGATAGTCACTTATTCAAAAAGCCCATATTTTACTTGATACTAATTAGTGACTATAGAAGCAGATAAGTAAACTTGACATTATTAATTATCCCTAGCACATTGTTCTAGAAGAGAGAATACAGCAAACATTGATGCACTGAACAGGCTGATTAGTTCCATGAAACACACACACACACACACCAGCTCTGAAATTGAATAACATGTTTTTAAATAGACAAATATAAGGGAAAATATGCTTGAATTTTTTAAAAGATTAAAATCACAATTCAGTTAATGTTGAATCTTGAAAATTTTCACACATATTATTTAAGGGATTGTTATTTGATTCTAGTTAGAATCTAGTTATCCCTTTAAATACCTGTGTTTTATCCCCAAGCTTTAAAGACAAACCAAAGTAGAGAGAGTTTATAACTTTTTAAAAATATATTTTATTGTTTTTTTACAGAGAGGAAGAAAAAGGATAGAGTGTTAGAAACATTGATGGAGAGAAAAATCGATCAGCTGCCTCCTGCACATCTCCAGCATGTACTGCAACCAAGGTACATGCCCTTGACCGGAATCAAACCTATAATCTTTCAGTCCATAGGCCGATGCTCTATCCACTGAGATAAACCAGTTAGGGCAAGAGTTTATAAATTAAAATATGACCCTAAGATTTGGAAACAGCCTAGGTGCCCATCAGCAGATGACTGGATCAGAAAACTATGGTACATCTACACAATGGAATCCTATGCTGCCATATAAAAGAAGGAATTCTTACCATTTGCAGCAACCTGGATGGAACTGGGAAGCATTATGCTAAGTGAAATAAGCCAGTCAATGAAAGAAAAATACCACATGATCTCACTCATTTATGGATAATAAAGAACATTACAAACTGATGAACAAAAAGATAGATACAGAAGTAGTAAAGCATCAAACAGACTGTCAAATTACAGTGGGAAGGTTAGGGAGAGGTAGGGTAAATAAGAGATCAACCAAAGGACTTGTATGCATGCTTATAAGCATAATCAATGGACACAAGACACTGGGGGGTTAGGGCATGCATGGGGGTGGAGGGGTCAATGGGAAGATATGTACACATGTCATACATTAATAAAAAATTAAAAGAAAAGATGACCCCGAGGGAATATTAATCCCGAAACTGTGCTGCCTCAACAATTTTATCTCATAGAAATTGCTAAATAAAAAATATACATGTAATAATGAGTTGGTCTACATTCCACTTACATAGCTGGATTTAAATAACTACATATTAAATTTATTTACTGAGTGTTGTTAGATTTTAGAATTTACTTTGGAAGAGTTATTAATATGGTAAAATGGCATCTATGGTCGGTCAATAGAGTGACTCCATAACACAATATCATGAAGAGACAGTAGACATTTACCACTAATATTTCTTAACCAATATTTATAGTAATTAGCATTTGATTTAATCAAGGTGAGTAAAGTAGAAACATGTGAACAGGAAGATGGAAGGCCTATATTCAGTTTCTAAAAGTGCTTCTGATTTGTTTTGCATGGTTTGAAAAGGTCATGTAAAATCTGCATCTCACCTTTCCAGTGTGGCTCAGTTTAGCATTAACCCATTCCTGGTCAGGGTACATGCCTGGGGTTGTGAGCTTGATCCCCCAAAGGAAGCACTTAGGAGCCATCTGATCAATGATTCTCTGGCCTCATTGATATTTCTATCTCTCTATCCCTCTCTCTTCATCTCTAAAAACAGCAGAAACATATTTTTTTAAAAAAATCTGCATCTCAATTTCCTCATCAGTAAGATTGAAGTGAATAGCTACCCTGTGGTCACCAGAGTTTGGTGTGGCTGGTTACACATAAGTAGACCCACATTTCTATTATTGAATACTGTTCTATAGCAATGAATTTCAGCTTCTTATATTCTCTGATTATGGAGATAATCTAAAATATACATGTGTACAGTTTGATCTGAGAGCATATTTTGAGTGCTGATATATGCATTTAAATCAGAAGTCCATCTTCTGGCTATAATACATGGATGCTAGAGTATTTTCAATTACTAATTTATGTTGACTGTTTTGCTATAAAATATAAATTATTACAAAACACTAAAGATCAAATAAGATACACTAGCCAAGGATGCCTCTTAGAAAGTAGCTCTCCTAGTTTTCTGTATCCTCTTTCCAAATCGAAGTGTTGATAACTGAATGCATGAATAACTCTACTCGAAGGTATAAATAATCATATAAAACCCTTTGAAGGAATGAATAATCTAAAATAAACTCTATAACCATGCTAAGCATATGTGTCCATAAAATATTCCAACAGTAAATGCTTTAAAATAAATTATTCACTTCTTCTCTGGGAGGTATAAGAAACAGATAAAAATCTCTGTTTTCTTTTTTTAAATATATTTTATTGATTTTTTTACAGAAAGGAAGGGAAAGGGATAGAGAGTTAGAAACATCAATGAGAGGGAGACATTGATCAGCTGCCTTCTGCAAGCCCCCTACTGGGGATGTGCCCACAACCAAGATACATACCCTTGACCAGAATCAAACCTGGGACCTTTCAGTCCACAGATCGACGCTCTATCCACTGAGCCAAACCAGTTTCGGTTATGTTTTCTTTTTATTCCTGGACATAAATGATTTACAAAATTGCTAAGTGCATAGAGCATCAGCCCATGCACCAAATGCTAAAGGGTTTGATTCCTGATCAAAGACACATACCTAGATTTTGGGTTTGCTACCCAACCAAAGTTGGGGCACATGTAGGAAGAAACCAATTGATGTGCCTCTTTGATATCTCTCTCTCTCTCTCTCTCTCTCTCTCTCTCTCTCTCTCTCTCTCCTCTTCAGCTCTCATTGAAAAATCATTGGAATAAAATATCCTTTAATGACCATTAGCAACAAAAAGATATTTAGAAATTTTTAAAATTGTGTTGACAATCCAGTTTCAGACATTCAGAGTTTAGTGGATCTTTGTTTCAAAAAAAAGGACAAAAAAATACTTCATAGAAAGCATAACCTATTGCTTTGTCTTTTCCATATTAAACATAGAGATGTTTTGAGTGAAGGCATTTTTTAAAAAATTACCAGTATACTTTCTTTACCACATACTGGAAATGTTAAATGATACTGACACTTAAAAACAACTGGTTCAATAAGAGTAGTCAAAGTGAACATTATTTTCTCGTTCCCAATCCTATATAATAAAGAGGAAATATGCAAATTAACTATCACATCATCACACCATCACAAGATAGCAGCACCCACAGTGAAGGTGGGGTTCCCATAATGAGCCATCAGCAGGTACCTGAGGTTGCATGGAGCAGGCTGGGGCAAGAGACTTGAGGCTGCACCCCTGCCCAAAGGGGCTTGACTGGGGACCTCAGGTCATACCCCCAACCCTGGCCTGGGCCAGGAGACCTCAGACTACACCCTTACCCTGGCGCCAGGCCAGGGACCTCAGGTCTTGCCCCCTGCCGGGTGCTGGGCTGAGGGACCTGAGGGACCTGAGGCTGTGCCTCTCACCCAGCAGGGCTTGATGAGGGATGTGAGGCTGCAACCCCCCCACCTGGTGGGGCTTGACAGGGAACCTAGGGTACACCCCTGCCTGGCGCTGGTCTGGGGGACCTGAGGCTGGGCCCCACACCGGGTGCCAGGCCCGGGAGTCTGAGGCTGCATCCCCTGCCTTCCTGGCAGGGCTTGATGGGGGTGAGGCCAGCTGGGTTTGGATCTTGCCCAATTCAGGTGGGGCCAGCTGGGTCTGGGTCTTGTGCAATTTTGAGGCACCCATGGGTAAGTGAGGACTTGACTCTGAGACACATGGCATGCTCCAGACTGACAGGAGGAAGATTTTAATATATTTTACTGATTTTCTTTCATCTCTGGCACTTCTATTATAGAGAAAGGGCAAATAGCAATATTAAAATATTTCCTCTAATTAATTACCTTTTGATGTGCACAAATTTCATGCACTTGGCCACTAATATTAGAAGGAAAGTCTAAATACAATGGAAGCTAGTTGTAGGTTTTTGGAGATAATTTTCATCAAATCAAGACTTTATATTTTTATTTTTATGATAATTTTTAACATGCATCAGTATTGAGTTTTGTCAAATGCTCCTGAACATAGTATTATTATTTCCTTTAACTTGTTAATATGGTGAATTACACTGATTGACTTTCAAATATTGAACCAGTCTTGCATCTCTGGGAGAAACTCCAAATGTGTATTTACTAAATTCTTTTAAGGTTTTGTTAAATTCCATTTGCTAACATTTTGTTAAGGACTTTTTTTTTTTTTACCTCTAATTCATGATAAATGCCAAATATTTGTTTGTTTTGACACTTTGTCTTTTTTTTGCATTATCATAATACAAGCATCATAAAACAGATTGAAAAATGTTTATCCTTTTTCTATTTTCTGGAAGAAATTTTGTATTATTGGTATTAATTCTTTTTACAAATATCTGGTGTAATTCTCTGGGAAAACCATCTTGGCCTGGGGATTTATCTTTTTTAATTGAAAAATCAGGTTTTTATTGTTATAAGGATATGCAAATTATGCATTTTATACTGCTCATGTTGTAGTAGTGTGTGTTTTTCAGAGAACTGGTTGACTCAAGAAGTTAAATAAATGGCAAATAAGCACATGAAAAGTTGTTCACAATCATTTAGCCAATAGTAAAACACAAATTAAAACCACAATGAGATATTACTTCACACTTATCAGAATGACTAAAATTTTTAAAATGACAAAACCAAATGCTGGTAAGGATGCAGAGAAGCCAAATCACTCAATCTTGCTGGTTGGAATGTAAAGCGGAACAGCCACGGTGGAAAATCATTTATCAGATTCTTTAAAAAACTAAACATGATATTGTTTGTGTCCATAGGTTATACATATTTGTTATTTGGTTAATCTTTTGCTGTCCCATATCACTGACCCTCCTCCACTAAGGTCCATTACTCTGTTCCATGCATCCACACCTCTTGACCTATAGACCAGGGGTGAGGTGGAGGTTGGATGAAGGGGAACAAAAAGAAAGAAAATGGGAGACATAAGTAATATTGTCAACAATTAAATAAATAAATAAATAAATTTAACATGCAACTATCATATGACACAACAATTGCACTCCTAGGCATTCATCCTGGATATCTGGCCACAAAAAATCCTGAACACCAATATTTACACCAGCTTTATTAATACATTAATAGCCAAAAACTAGAAACATTCCTGATAACTTTTCATGAATGAATGGTTAAACTAATTGTCACATCCATACCCTAGTCTACTTCTGACCATTATAAAGGAATTAACTACTGATACATGTAACAACCTGGGATGAATCTCCAAATAATTATGATGAATGAAAAAATAAAAATCCAAAAAGGTTATCTACTGTATGATTCTATTTATGTAATAGTAGTGGCCTGGTGCATCAAATTCATGCATGAGGGTGTGTGTCCCTCAGCACATTCTGCATTTTCTCCAATCTGGGACCACTCAAGGGATGTCCCACTGCCTTGTGGGATCGGGATTAAATGGGCCATCGGACATCCTTCTCACAACCCAGGAATGTTATTTCCCAATTGCTCGCCTGCCTGCCTACTTGATAGTCCCTAACTGCTTCTGCCTGCCAGCTTGATTACCCCTAACCACTCCCCTGCCAGCCTGATTGATGTCTAACTGCTACCCTGCTGGCCTGATTGCCCTAACTGTCCTCTCCTGCCAGCCTGGTTGCCCCTAACTGCCCTTCCTTACAGCCCTGGTTCCTCCCAACTACCCTCCCCTATTGGCCATCTTGTGGTTGCCAACTTGTGTTCACATGGAGGTGACCATCTTTGACCAATAGGGATGGCCATCTTGTGTTTTGGAGTGATGGCCAATTTGCATATTAACTCTTTATTATATAGGATTCTTCAAATAACAAAATTATAAAAATGAAGAGCATAGTAGGGTTGTAATGGCTGAAAAAGTGGTGAGGAAGTGGTAAGACATAAGAAATTGATATAGATAGAAATTGACAACATCAACGATTCTTGTACTGATATGTTCCATATCTTGATTATATCAATATCTATATCCTGATTGTGACATTGTGCTATAATTTTGCAAGATTACCATTGGGTAAGGGTACAAATATCTTTCTGTATTCCTATAAATATATACAAAATCTTCAATTTCATTATTTTTAAACTAATGATAAAACAATTGATTCATGCTAAAGTTTGTTTATACACATTCAACAAATTGTTGGTTACTCTGATGGAGCTATGTGAAATAAATACTCCAGTAGAAGTAAGACCTTAGAATTGAATAAACTATTAAAGTTGTATTGCCTATAACTACTTAATCACTTATACATAAAAACTTACATTAATTGAGTAACAATTGATTCGTAACTATAAGATATTCATTGTAATAAAATACCTACTATGTGTCAGGAATTGTACACAGTGTCCTCATGCATTCAATTTCATAGCCACTCTAGGTGTAATGTGACAGGTGAGAGAACTGGGGTTCAAAGAGTTAAGTTCCCATAGCTTAACTATGGACACATTTATAGATCTCATAATCTGGACTGATCTCTTACAGCCTTTTGTCCCACTTAAGGACTTTTGGTGGATATTAATAAAAAAATAAACATATGTAGATATTAATACTTTTCAAGTTGAAAACAAATGGAGCTAAGCAATAATACATGCTTGGCCAATATACAGAAAACTTTCTCCTCTACATAAATCTGTGACTCTTATGCAATTATGTACATATCTAAAATGCATATACTGCCCCATTCCATTTTTTCACCATTAGGGAGCCACTGAAGCAGCGGAAAAGGTTAGATTGACTTTTTTTTTTTTTGCATCTGGGAATTGTAAAAGATTGATAAACTTGGCTAAAAAATTTAGCATATCCACCAAAAATGCAAATGGGATATATATTTCATGGACCTCTTCCTAAAAGCAACTTTTTTTGTTCTTCTGTCATCATCTTTCATTAAGATTAATCATGTCCTTTATAGCACCAATTGTTTCTCAAGCTATATCTATGTGTTCAAAATAACCAGAATATGGTGGAGCCAAGCAAAGACTCTGCCCATCTGAAGGATTAGTAGGGCATCACTGAAGCATTAATATGACTATAGATATTGATATTAATTATGAGAACAGCTGCAAAGGATTGATCTGCCTGATTGGCTACCTGTAAGCTACGCTTGCCATTCCAGATTCTGAATAAAAGTTGGAAACTGAAAAATATTCAAATGCTTTGTCTCTATAATATCAGCATTTCAAAATTCAGAAACTCCTAAGCGCTTATTGAGTGAGTTTAGTTCAGTGATCCATATTAATATGAAGGAAAGGCAGTGTCCCAATTTGGTTGTTCAGAGGAATTAGGCACACCACCCTATTGTGGGTACACACAAGATTACTTTAAGAGGATTAGCAGTTAAACAATAACCAGCAAGGAAGGAAGCTATTTATCTCCACATAGGGGCCAATTGTGACAGATGAGCAGAACACTTTGCATTTCTCCCAGATGGAAAGCCTACTTGCAGAATAAATATAAGATACCCCCCTCCAATAGCCTTAGATATGAACTCCATGCCTTTACCACAGAGGTTCCACTCTCAGATGCCAGTTAAAATAGGCTAGGGCAAGAGAATTTGAAAATATTATTAGAAATAGAAGACAGCAAGGTAGCCCATTCCTCTGGCGGTGTGTGTGTGTGTGTGTATGTGTTTGTGTAGCTTCATTGATTTTGAATAGATTTCAGTGTTTGTGGCTGACTCGGTCTGACAAAAAAATGGCTGTGTCCAGTTCAGTTAGGTGTAGCCAGAAACCTAGAAATGTCTGTTCTTACCATTCATGTAACTTTCTTCTTAAGAATAGAATGACAAACACCAAATATTTTAATGGTGAGCTATTATCACAAAAAATATCATATTTCCTTAGTCTTAATGAAATCCAAACTCTTCCATAACTTATGGACCCTGTATAAGTCTAGTCTCTGCCCACCTCTCCAGCTTCATTTTCTGTCACCACATCCCTACGAATGTGATGCTAGTGTAAGTGGTGCTTGCATATGTGCAAACTTTTCAATTGTACACTTTAAATATGCATTATTCTTGTATATAATTATACATCTATAAAACAGATAGGAATAACAAAAGATATTCTTGATTTCTTGATACCGACAGCACAATCAATGCAATATATCTATTTTTTTTATTCAAAATTAAAAAAAATGTCACATCTATATTCTACACCTCACAGCATAATTCAAGCTGAGGCCTCATGTGGTGATGGCCACATATTTCTGTTTGTTTGTTTTTTTTCTCATTTTGCCCTTCCCAACATTTCCATTTCATCTCTCAGAAAATATCACTTTGATTCATGGCTACACATAGCTCCCCCACAGGAACTTATGCATTTTTATTGTTGCTTTTATTTAAACCATTCTTTCAATTTTTAACTTGATTCAAAGTCACAGCAACACTGCTCTTCTCAGAGACTTTGCCCTCTTCTGAACTTTCAAAGCATAATTTGAATACAGAACAAAATATATCCCTTTTGAAACGGATAAAAAGAACAGCGGTTTCTCAAGTCCACAAATCATGAGAAATCTCTAATTATTGGATGGAAGCCAAAAAGAATACAATGTTTCAGAAAACAACCGGGCTATTGGATAAGCCCAGAGCCAGCCAGTGAAGCTATGGGGCCAGCGGTCCTGGGTGGATTTATCTATAGAGCAAAAGAATGATTTCAAGAGCATCTGTTTGAAATGCAAAAGGAGCTGAATAATTCCTGATTAATGTGCAATAGTAAGAGTTGCAATTTGTAAGACCTGAACATGCTCTTAGCTTTTTTTTTTTTCCTATTTTTTTTTTAAATCCAAATTCTCTGCCAAACCATTCCTTTGGATACAAGGCAATGCCATAAGCTGTACAGTGACTACTACAAAGCATCATATTTTGCTATCCTATCTAATAAAAGGGTAATATGCAAAGTAACCATCACTCTGTCACAAATATGGCGGCGCCCATAGCAGCTGGGGGGCTGGATTCTGCCGTTGTCACCCTGGTGATGACCTCCAGGTCTCATGTGTCACGGCCTGCAGAGGGAAGGAGGGTGGGCGGGTGGGAAGGCCTGTGGCCAGAGGCTGGCCAGGGTGCATGGGATGCTGGAGTGGTGTCACCTCAACCACAAGCCCCAGAGTCCCATTTGCTCCAGTCCACAGAGGAAGGGCAGATGGGCCTCTGGCCAGAGGCTGGCTGGGTTACAGGTCAGGCTGAGGGACCCCCTCCCCTATACATGCACTGGGTCTCTAGTTAAATAATATTTCACCAATACCCCCTAATCCTAATGATTTTTTGTGATGTATCAATTCTTTAATGACTATGAAAAACACATTCTTATAATATTAAAAAAGACTAGTTTAATATAAGTATGGGTTCATCTGTGAGTTCTAGTATTTCCTAGGGTCTGAGCCTCAGTCAATCTTAATCATGTGGTTTCCAGGATAGCATTTATTGCTTTAAGCTCAAAAACTTGACTTTAATCATCTACTATATATATGTTTTTCAAGTAGATTGTACTCTTCCTTGCCTTCATAAGATGAAAAATATGAATGGAAGTTAACCATTTCCCATTGTCTTAGGATACTGACTCTGAATGCATTATTATACTCTATTGCAATATAATTTGGGCTCTTGTGAACTATTTATACATATATAAGTTTATTTGCCCTAGATAGCTTTGTGATATGTTTTAATAGTTTTCTTACATTCTGTTGTCTGCCAACTTCAGTCAATAGCTCAACCTTTAGAAACTTATCTCCCTTCTAATTTACTAACTCTAATACAGGGTGGATTTAGAAACATTAAAATCCAGTTGAAATAAGAAAAAAAGGTGTGGAATCTAAACAAAAGAAACTTAAAATTTTATCAACATTATTGGACATCCCAATCCCTTTTTTGACCATTTCTAAGTTCTTCTGCTTAATTATTAGTTCCTGACTATATTTAGCATGAGTATAATTTCTAGTTTAATGAGATGTTACTATATATATATATATATCGGTACTAGAGACCCAGTGCCTGAAAATTCATGCACTGGAGGTGGGGGGGATTCCTCAACCTGGCCGCCCCCTCTCACAGGGACCCTCATGTCAGAAAACAAATATTGTTCTCACTAAATGGATGTAAACAGCAAACTAGAAGGCTGGTCAACCTTAATTGCTCTGAAAGGTCAGAGCTAATCACTCACTGTTTAGTTGAAACATTGTTAGCTGAAGCAGCTTCTATATGTTTGTTTCATGTTAATTTCTGTTTTGTTATTTCCTGACTAAAGGCTAGGGGTGTGTCCAAAACCTTAATAAAAGGGAGAAAAAGGCCACAGCAAGTGGTAGTCCTTTCCACTAGGGGAAGGCTCCCACCTGGCCCCCCAATATTGCCAAATTAATATTTTATATTCTCTCTTTTCATTTGCGTGCAGCCTCCTTCAGAACCTGAACCCTGAACCGGGAACCCTGAACCATGCAGGATGTGGAAAGGGGCTCCCATACCCTCAGGGGTGGGAGGTGACCTGGAAATCAGGGGAAGGCAAGAGAGACTTCCCCATTACACCTCTACTGCTGTCACTGCAGGTAGCACAAGCCTCAGCTGACCCGGGTTACCTGAGCCTTGAGACAGCCCTGGGCAACTGGGCAGCCACCATCTGAGGCTCGCCTGGACCTCAGTCTGACCCTGGACAGCTAGGGGGCTGAGGGAATTGGGGGAATCTGGAGGCAGGTGCACAGAGCAGCCAGACCTATCTGGGGGTGGGCCTGGCCTTGCCATATGCCTGCCGCCCTGGTGGGCCTGAGGGAACTGGGCAGTGCCATCTTGTGGCTGTGAGCATCACCATATTTGAGGGCAAGCCAGTCAATTAGCATATTCCCTCCTTATTGGCTGTGAGGATCCACCATCTTTGTGATGGTGTGAGGGTCAATTAGCATATTTTATCTTTATTAGATAGGATATTTCAAAGATTAGAATTTTGTTTATTTTGATTTTGTAATTCCAAGTAACTCCTCTGGTCTTTTAATAAAAAATATCAAGAACTTTGATTTTATCTACACTGATATAATTGCTTGTATTTGAATACAAAATAGATCATTCTTGTGGAATATTAATATTTAGGAAATGAGTTATACACAGGTCTATTTTCCCTTCATTACATTTTATCTAATCAAGAGTCATTGAAATCAACTAAGAAAGTGCATTTTGCTGGCAATTGCTTTTTCTATTTCTGAGCTAGTTCTTTTTTAAAAAATATATTTTATTGATTTTTTTACAGAGAGAAAGGGAGAAGGATAAAGAGTTAGAAAAATTGATGGTTAAGAACCATCAATCAGCTGCTTTTCCACACCTCCCACTGGGGATGTGCCCACAACCAAAGTACATGACCTTGACTGGAATCGAACCTGGGAGCTTTCAGTCTGCAGACTGACGCTCTATCCACTGAACCAAACGAGTTAGTGCTGAGCTAGTTCTTTTTTTATATATATTTTCCCTTTAGTCATTTTACTGTCAATGGACAATTTAGTAAAATTTTCATATTGTAATTTTTAGTATAGAACTAGTTATACTAATATTTTACATGATTTCTCTCAACCACATAACTAAATGATTCAAAACAAAATAAACATTGTATGCTATTTTTTCTTTCTTAGAGACATATAGATAACTTTTAAAGGAAAAGATATTAAAGTGAAGATGTAACAGGTTTGTCTATATTTAATTGTTCAACAGACAATGTGATATTTGTTTTAACTCCATATTGTATTATAGCTTCTTTTTCTTTATAATGTCCACCATTCTTCTATCGCTGTGTTTATGTGTGTTTATGAATGTGATGTGTGTGTGTGTTGTATTGAGGGAGTAATATTAGAGTTTGGATAAGCTTTTAATCAATATTAGGTGCCATATAGCTATATTTAGAGGTATAATGTTGCTTTATGTGAGAAAGAGTAGATTTCAGAGAAAGGCAAATCTAGATTCATATATTCTCTACCCCAAATATTAGCTGTGTGACCTTATGTTATGTTATGTCTCTAAGCCTCAGTTTTGGATCACTTGTTAAATGAGAATAATAATGCATACTTTGAAGGAGTTGGAAGATTAGAACTGATATGTCACACATAAAGAACAAGATAGCCCTGACTGTGTGGCTTGGTTGTTTGGAGCATTGTCCCATACATCAAAAAGTTGTAGGTTTAATTCCTGGTCAGAGAACATACCTAGGTTGCAAGTTAGATTCCTGATTGGGAGACATACAGTAGGCCATCAATCATGTTTCTTTCTCACATACATGCTTCTTTCTCTTTCTCTCTCCCATTCTCTCTTTCTTTAAAAAAAAAAAACACAACAAAAACCAACAAGAAAAACATATCCTCCCTAAGGAACACACACACACACACACACACACACACACACACACACACACCAACAATAACAACTGGATAAATAGTAACGATTATAAACCTTATTACCATACCTAACTAGGAAACCAGATAAAATCCAACTCAAACCTCAGCTCTTCCACTTACTAGCTGTCCAAATCGGAGTCATGTTAAACTGAACATTTCTGAGCCTAAATTTTATCACATACACCAAATAAGATTATACTTCTTAGTGTCATTATGAAAATTAAGTGATATAATGTATGTAAAGTGCTCATCATGGTGCCTGGCTCAGGTTGAGATCTCTCAAAGATTTAGTTTCTTTTTGACTCTCCTTTGAGAACATGATGAAGGGTAGATTAATAATGTGAATCTAACCAAAGCTTTATTATCATTTCATGCCTGGTGATGAACATTCATAGAGCCTCTTTTTTCTGTCTTACTAACAAAATAAAGACATTTATCATGTGCAAAACACTTTGCATGTTTATAAGACTCAATGTTTAAATCAAAAATTTTATGTCTCTCTCTAACTGGCTTATTTCACTTAGCATAATACTCTCCAGGTTCATCAATGCTGTCGAAAAGGGTAAGGTCTTCGTTTTATATTACCGAGTACTCTTCCATATGTAAATGTACCACAGGTTTTTGTTTTTGTTTTTGTTTTTATTTTATTTATTTATTAGTACCATAGGTTTTATATCCACTCATCTACTCCTGCGCACTTGGGCTGTTTCCAAATAACATATGATTTCACTTATGTGTGGAATCTAATGAAGAAAATAAACTAACAAAACAAAAACAGACTGATAGATACAGACTGATAGCTGTCAAAGGGGAAGGCATTGAGGGGCTGGGTGAAAGGGATGAAGGAGTAAGCAAAAAACAAAACAAAACAAAATAACATGTTCATTATCAGAGGGGAAAGAAGGGTTGAGGGAAGTAGGAAAGGGTAAAGAACAGATAAATGCTGATGGAAGACTTGACTTTGGATGGTGAACACACAATACAATATGCAGATGATGCATTATACAATTGTACATCTGAAAGTTGTATAATTTTATTGTGATGTCACCCCAATAAATTCAATTACGTAGTTTTTAAAAATATTTAAATTATCATGGATTTTAATTATTTATGTAGATTATGTTCCTGCCATCATATACCGGTAATTAGCCGTAGGCAACTCTTTGACACAAAAAAATATTTGGTCACAAACCAGAAGACAAAAAAGTACTCAATATGGATTTAAGCTTTTCAGATCAAATAGTTCTGTCTTATAGCCAGAAATATTGATATTTAATAAAGTTTAATTTAATGTGATTAAGTGATTGTGCATGAATAAAACATCCATTTAAATGATTACAAATTCATTGGGCATAAAAATACATACTTTGAAAAATCTTCTCATTCTCTCCCACTCCAATCAGGCAAACAATATTACCTTTTCTTGTGTAGTCTTGGAGGAAACTTAAAAAGTTGATCCTCATTTATCCTGTGTCTCTCTCTTCTCTATAATTTCCTGAAAAGAGTATGTAATAATTAATCAGAAAGACTTATGCAACTTGCCCAAAGTAAAAAGCCAGGGAAATGGTAGATGCTATTACATCAATGTTTTCACTGTCATTTCATTTATATCAAATGATAAAATCAGCTAGGAACATTTTTAGTGCTACAGTCCTTGAATGCATCAGAGATTTCCCCAGTGAGAGGCCTCGAGAAATTAAAATAAATTCTGTTGCTGTGCTATATAGCATTCTAGGATAGCTCAAAGTAAACAAGCCACAGGAGCAAATATACCACAGAAAATAGACATTCTCCTAGAGAACACATTTATCTTGACATTTCAAAAACTTTTGTGTTCATTATTTTAAAGAGAGTTCATTTTTCTTTCCATATATTCATTTGAAGTTACCTGGTTAACTGCTATTTGCCTTCAAAAACTTAGTATTACTCATGCTTTTTTTAAAAAAATAGACATTATCTAAAGAATTGTAGGAAACTATCTGCTGCAACCATCTTTTTCTTTTTCAAGTTATTTCATTGCTGGAAGCTGTGTAACATAATTAAGGTTTTAGTGGTTTAATGAGTTGAATGACATGCTTTAGAAACAGATAAAGCTGAATTCAGATTTGGGCTCATTGTCTGCTGAACCCAACTAAGTCTCCATTTTCTACATATAATAACTGCATGCTGCATTGCTATTGTGGAGTTTTAAAGGAACCACATCATCTAAAGCTAGAGGTCACTTAAAATAAATAATACCGGAAAGCACTCAAATGATTGTTGTTGTTGCTTCTGCTGTTGTTGCTGTTCATGCTCTTATTCTTTTTTTTAAATATATTTTATTAATTTTCTACAGAGAAGAAGGGAGAGGGATAGAGAGTCAGAAACATAGATGAGAGAAAGACATCAATCAGCCGCCTCCTGCACGCCCCCTACTGGGGATGTGCCCGCAACCAGTATACATGCCCTTGATGGGAATCAAACCTGGGACCTTTCGGTCCGCAGGCTGACACTCTATTCACTGAGCCAAACCGGTTTCGGCCATGCTCTTATTCTTGTTATATAAAGCAAATTATGCTGAAGCAGGCCAGCACTTGCACTGAGCACAATTCAGGAAGTAGAATTGGGACAGGCTGTATTTATGACAATACATCATGGTGATCTAAACTTCTCAGAATCAACTGACTGTTGATAGCAGCTACAAATTTCATAACCTAAAGACCGGAGAGGGCTTTCAATGCAGTGTAGGTTGTAGGGGGAGATTCAACAATATGCATAATCCCAAGTGCTGTCAAGGGTCTGAACAAAAAGAGGTGGAAAGAATTCTAGACTTCAAAAGTAACGTTTTTGAGGGGTGCCTAGCCATATTGCTGTATGTGTGATTTCAGCAAATCTCACCTTCAATTAGATTCTCTGCACAATTATGATAATCTCCAAGAACTCCTATTGGGAGTATCAATATGATCGAGGTAGGAGAGTCTTATGCATAGGGAAGACTATAGAAGTGCTTTCTGCTTATTGGCTCTTCCATAAATGCCTTAGTGCCTGACATTTGCCAAACTTGGTACTCCCACATTTTTTTTCTTAATCTTATGAGTTCCTGATATCCTTCCAATGCCTTTTTTATTTAGCAAGAGTCAGCTTCTGTTGCTTGTAATCAAGAAACTTCTCAGGTATATTATCCTTGAATTACAAAAGTGGGTCTTTAATGATTTTGTTATTGACCAAAAAATTAATGCTATTTCTTCTGGCTATTAGTCTGTGTTTACATAGAAATAGCATGCTATTAGGGTAATTTAGAAGATAGTCCATAAAAGAGTCTCCTAAGTCTGAAAAAAAAAATGACTTTTTTCAGAGGTTGCAGTCCAAATACCACCTGTACTGACAAAACAAACAACCCCACACAAATTAATGTTATGGGCTGAAAAACAGAAATCTTAGTTTTATATTCAGTCTAGCATAAGATCCAGCAATTTGACTCCTGGGTGTATATCCAAAGAAATTAAAAGTAGTATCTCGAGATACATGCATATCCACACTCATTGCAGCATTAATCACAATAGCCAACACATGAAAAGACTGTAAATCTCCTTTGACAGATGAATGGATGAGTGAAATAAGCTGAGTGAAATAAGCCAGACAGATAGAGATAAATGCTGTACAATGTCACTTATGTATGGAATCTAAAAATATAAATTTTATGGAAATAGAGATTACAATGGTGATTGCTATGGGTAGGAAAGGGCGGAAATAGGGTGATATATGTCAGAGATATGAACTTTCACTTGCAAGAGGATAAGTTCTGAAGATCTAATATATAGTATGGTGGCTATATTTAATAATACAGTATTGTATACTTGAAAGTTGGTAAGAGTAGATCGCACGCATCTCACTACATACACACACAAAAAAGTTATGTGAAGTGACAGATTTGTTAATTACCTTGTTTTGGGTAATCATTCCACAATGTATAGATATATCAAATCACAGTGTACACTTGAAATATATACAATTATATTTATTATTTTTCCATAAAGCTTTTTAGTAATGGAAACTTTTTAAAAATATAATTTGTGATCAATAGTAAGATAACTTGAATTATTCGGTGATTGCATGCTTTACTTTTTTTTTCAAATATATTTTATTGATTTTTTAACAGAGAGGAAGGGAGAGGGATAGAAAGTCAGAAATATCGATGAGAGAGAGACATCCATCAGCTGCCTCCTGCATGCCCCCTACTGGAGTTGTGCCCGCAAGCAAGGTACATACCTCTGACCGGAATCGAACCTGGGACCTTTCAGTCCGCAGGTTGACGCTCTATCCACTGAGCCAAACCAGTCTCGGCAACATGCTTTACATTTTTAAAGTATAAATCTATTCACCAGCAAAAAGGAGAAACATCTATAAGAAAAATAAAGTACTTTTAACATATTCTATATTTGAGCTACTAAATTATCTGACTTCATAATAAAAAACATTGAATCCCATTATAATAACAAGGAAGTCCTATTCAAGTGTTCAATGCCAGGTAAAAATTGTGCATAGTTTATAAAATGACATTCCTTACTAAATCTTACACCAAACTGAGAAAGGCAGCCTGGAAAGCAAACACTCTTCTCTGATATCTTTAATAGAATTGATGAAGGCCACCATTCATGAGCTCCTTTCTCTGAGACCCCCTGGTCATGTAGGCTGTCCCAAGATTTGGAGATTGTGGTAAAAAATAAGTATCAGAAAGGCATAGAGAAGAATTCAATGTACATAGATATTCATAGACAAACAGTGCTGAGCAATACAAAAAAAATAAGACATCCCAAATAAAAGAAAAAAAATTAATTACAACTAAGCTACTACTAGTAGATAGTATAAGAATTAAGAGTTCAAGCTCATGAATCATCAGGCTTAGATTTCCATAGTTTTCTCATCTGTATAATAAAGATAGCAGCATCTGCCTGATTTAGTTGTTCTTAACATTTGATTAAAGGATAGACATCAGTATTTGGTGCAAAATAAGAACTCAATGAGTATAACCTCTCTGAGCTTCAGTTTTGCTATCTCTAAAGTGGTATAAACAATTCGAACCTGTCTCTTGGAGCTGTTATGAGTATCAAATGAGATAATGCAAGTAAATTACTGAGCACTCTGCCTGGCAAATATTAAACGTTCAGTAAATATTTATTATTATTATTAATCCCTTTTCATCTCCCACTAGATGTTCCATTGCCAAGTACAGTATCTGTGTTTTCTACACCTAAGCTAGAACTCCTTTTCTCTTAATTGGCTTAGTACTGGTAGAGGTTTAGGTAGAGAAAAGCTGAAGGCTTCCCTAGGAGTTAGGGTACGTGGCCAACTATAAGCTAAGATGTTCTAGTCAGCACGCATGTCCTTTTTATCAGCTGTCATCAGAATAAGTGTCATCAAATAGACAGGGGGAACAAGCAAGGAAGGTATAGATAAGGGAGTATGCTTGTTCCTAATGCAAGTATGCCCCCATAACCTCAAAGCTTCCATTCAAAAGCCTCACAACGAAGACTTTCCCACATTTTAACAAATAAACCCCTTTAATGTGAAAAACATTTGCATGTAAAGATAGCAGAGTTGGTAGTGCTGCGTAATGAGGGAAATGTTCTATAAGCTAATAGATAAAAAGAACCATGGTCCTCGCTGGTTTTCCTCAGTGGATAGAGCATCGGCCCACACAGGATGAAGGTTGCCAGTTAGATTCCACTCAAGGGCACATGCCTCGGTGGCAGGCTCGATCCCTAGCGAGTCGGGCCATTTTCGAAAGCAATAAATGTGGTTGTGAGATCATATGGGTCTTTATCTTTCTCTGTCTATCCCCCTCCCTTCCACTCTCTCTAAAAATTAATGGAATATCCTCGGGTAAGAATTAACAAAATAAATAAACAAAAAGAACTATGTAGTGGTGTTTGACATATTTCACACTTTTGTTGTCTGGCAAGCAAACAAAGATTGGGTTCTGAGGCTGTATTTATAAAACATGTTACTGCCGAGACCGGTTTGGCTCAGTGGATGGAACAATGGCTTGCAGACTAAAGGGTCTCAGGTTGGATTCCGGTCGGGGGCATGTACCTTGCTTGCGGGCACATCTCCACTGTGGGGCGTGCAGGAGGCGGCTGATCGATGACTCTCTCTCATCGATGATTCTGACTTTTTATCTCTCTCCCTTCCTCTCTGTAAAAAATCAATAAATATATATTAAAAATAATAAAAAAATAAAACATGTTACTGACATTTGACCCTAGAGATAAAATTAGTTTCCACTAACTTTTAAGAGTAGCTCCCTGCATTTCTTCTAAAATTTTTGTTCCAAGTAGAGGAAGAGTAAGGACCCAGAGACTATAGAACATATTAATGAGAAGGAAGTTGACTCTCTGTGGCTAGAGAAAACCATAGAGGGGAGGACTTCACAAATAATAATAATAATAATAATAATAATAATAATAATAATAATAAATAAATAAATAAAGCAGGAAAGGAAGGCTGGAGTTAGATTGTGAGGTATTAAGCACCATGCTTTGGATTTTCAAATGTTTCAAGCTGGAATGTTAAGCAAGCTTATCTTAAATATATATCTTGATTATGTTTTGAATTGTATAATGTGGTAAACAAGTCTTAAAGAAAAGAAAAGAAGATATAGGACATTGTTCAGCTTCACTATTTAGGTCGATAGACATTATGAAGTAGTGTAAAATTCTAATAATATATTTTCCAATAAGTCAAGCATTTCATTACACTTTAGAGTATAAGAATGGTGGATATTTGATTTGAGCAAGGTGTCAAATATGTACATTTCTAACTGTTTCACCCTTTTTATCTCCAAATTTCTCACATGGATAGGCATTCTTCTTTTTAGAATCATATATTCTAGATCTGTTTTGTGCATTGCTTTTCATCTGTTATTTCAAATCCAAACACTTTGTCAGAGTAGTCTCTAGATTTCCCTTGGAAATATTTTGAAAATATAAAATTGCATATTTTGAATGAAAGCTTGAAATATTTGCATTTAAGTAATTGAATATGTGGAATTTTTCTCCTTTTTTGTTTAAAATATTACAAATAGTAGTACATATGTCTCCTTCCCCCCCCATTGACCTCCCCCCAGCCTTCCCTGCCCCCCAGTACATGCCCTCACCTGCCCCCCACCACCAGTGTCTTGTATCCATTGGTTATGCTTATATACATGCATGCAAGTCAATATGTAGACTTTTACTTGCTAAACTTAAATAACAGGTCTTAATACTTAGAATGCTAACCATAAAGCAGCATAAGCACCAATATCTAATAGCCCAGGAGACTAATTAGTTTAGAAAACTAATGGTCTGAAGTCTCTCTCATCATCCCCACACCAACCCAAGGTCATTATTATATACCAGGTTTTAATCTGAAAGAATATATAAGGCTAAATTGGAAAAGCCTTAAACTAGCCTTTAAAAATATTGACAGGCTTTTAATTATGGCAATAGCATTAGAGAAAAGTACCTTT
>PVJN01014692.1:0-45978 GCA_004026805.1 Lasiurus borealis | reverse complement strand
ACCCCTGGGCCGGTACATGGTCTTGGGCCTTTTATTGATAGGTTTGGGACTCCCTGACCCAGCTGCAGCTTGTTTGAGACATTTTAGCCTTAGCAAGAATAGGTTATTCATATGCAAAAGACACTGCACACAGCTTGCTAGGGGTTGTAAATTGGAGGAACTGTGGGTCTTAGTAAGTCTCCAGGGTGGATCAAACAGAAATGGCTGTCAGTCAGCCCTGCAACCAGGGAGGTCCCAACATAGGAATTATGATCCCTGCAAGCACCTCTGTCTGGGAGAAAGCCGCCCCTGAGTTCCTGCCCTGATGCCGATAATCCATTTTCTCCTTTTATGTGTTTGTGTCCTCTAAAGCCTCACCCTGGTGCTTTAGTTCAGAGGAAGCAGGACCTTGTAAGTTCAGTTCATGGTACCATGAAGTGATTGTTGATGTTAAATCTCCGATATGTGTATGTCTTGAACAGTGAACAGACCTATCTGGGTATAAATGAGGAATATCATTACAAGAGTGTATCCAAGTAGGTTCTTCAGCTCACTGGGAAAGTGGATGAAGTGTAAACACTGGTTCTTTTACAGAGTGGCTACTCCTCTCTGAATTGCAAGAAAAGGCTGGCTGTTAGACAGCTTCATCATTTGAACCAGAAAGGATGACACAGGAGAAACTAAGGAATCTGGATGGGACAGCTGAAACATCTCAGGTTTAAACTTAGCATTTGCTATCTTCACATATTCCTCAAGCATTGTGATAAATGTATTACATGTGCACCAAGTAGAAAAGAAGCTTCATTCATGTTTGCTATGCTGGGAAATAAATGATCTTCATCATGAACAAATTCTTGAATTGTATGCATTATGCATTTAGGTCACAGAAGAGGCCAAGTTCAGACATTTTGGTTTTCAGAGACTCACTGGTTTCACTTAATTTACTTTTTAGTCCTAGTATCAGTCAAACAGGCTTTGGAGCTCCCAGCCACCTCTGTTTTGCAGTTGCATTCACTGCCTTCATGTAGAAATGCTGCTCTCCTGGAATGATTAATTCCATTCTTGTGTCTTCTGCCAAATGGACTCTAATTTTACAAACTGCCATTTTTATACTTCCTTTGCTCTCATTGCAAACATCATATTGTGAATAATAGTAGGACAGGATTCTATTATTTAAAACAAACCATTGAGGCTGTCAGCCTGTGAGATAATTGGTCCCCTTGTATAGACTTCTCCCATGCTTCGGGGCCTGGCACTACTCAACTTGCTGGTCTGGCACCAGCCTTCCAGCCACAGTGATTGGGTAAGTGTGGAGCTGAACAGCCATTTCTAGTCCTGCCGACCTCTCCCCAGGTGGCCCTAACCAACACCAAGCTACCCTCTACCCCTCAGCCTGTGAGCACCCTGGTATCTGGAGGCCCATAGAGATCTGGACTGAGGTAGTCGCAGGTGGAGTTTGGGGACTGGGAGGAAGCAAGGGCTCAAACATCTCTGGTGAGTCTTGGCCATCATCCTGCTCTAGTTTCCTCATCCCCACCTGCTCCCTTTCCGCTCCCTGTTTATTTTTCTACATTTTTCTTGATAGGTCAAGTAATCTTTTCATAGATTTAGAGCCAGTTAGATTTCTGCTAACTGCTTGCTTCTGTCTTGTCCATTTTTTTTTTATTGATTTGTAGGAGCTCTTTATTTGAAAAATTGTGATTTGAATTATAATCTTCTGAGGCCTTTAAAAAAAAAACTTATATATTTTTTTCTGTTTACATTTTTAAATAGGCACATTCATCATGCTTGTTTCTTATGGCTCCTGGGTTTCATACTTAGGTCTTTTCCATTATAAGATTACTAGAGGTTTATTCCACAAAATTCATATATGGGTAGGGTCTCTAGACTTGGTCAGTGATCAGGACTGATCTGTGGGGCGACCGAGGGCCTACGCCCCCCTCCCCCTGCTGACACCCGCCTTGGCTGGTGTGACGCCTTCTGCTTGCCGGCCTTGCCCCTTGCCACTGCCACTGGTTGTCTTTCTCTCAGGGCAACTGACAGGGCAGTCGGGGGTGGGAGGGTGGCCCGACTGGCACCTGTCTTGGCTGGCCTGGGTCCTGTGGACTGGGGGCAGCTCCTGCATTGGTGGTCAATGTGCATTATAGCAACCGGTCATTCTGTCGGCCGTTTGATTTGCATATTAGGCTTTTATTATATAGGACTAAACAACACTCACAGACAAAAATACCTCCCTTTGCTTCCTTTTATTTTTGTTGTTTTCCATTAAATTTTTGATTTATTTGGAATTTTTTCTGGTATAAATGAGATATGTAGTTCCCACTTCATTATTTTCTCTACCTAATTACCCAGTTATGTCAATACCTTTTAACCCATATTTTCCTTCTACCACATTGGGATGCCACTTTTAGCATATATCAAATTCCCATTAATACTGGGGTCTGTTTCTTAACTTTCTATTCTCATCTATTAACCTCTGTACGTGACCATGCTAATTTTATTTATTTATTTATTTTGGTTAAGTCTCACCTAAGGATATTTTTCCCATTGATTTTTCTCCCCGCCCCCCCGGTTTTTTTTTGAAAGAGTACAAGAGAGAAAGGGAGTGGGAGTGGGAGAGAGAGAGAGAAACATTAATGTGAGAGAGACACATCAATTGTTTTGCCTCCTTCATGATTGTCAGCCAGGGCCAGGACCTGCAACCCAGACATATGTCCTTGACTGGGGATTGAACCAAGACTCTTTGGGGCATGTCCAGGGTATGTATGACCATACAATTTTGATTGCCTGCTATACCCTATTTCCCTGATAATAAGACAGTGTCTTATATTAATTTTTGCTCCCAAAGATGCTCTAGGTCTTATTTTCAGGAGATGTCTTATTTTTCCATGAAGAAGAATATATAGTACACATTTATTGTTGAACAACAAAAAAAGGAAATTTATTACCTGTATATGGTATGGTAGTAATTGTCATCACAAACCAGCTCACTGATTGGCCACAGCACAGCCAGAGCAGTTCAGGCAGTGTAAGGTCTCTTTAAATCAGGAGTCAGACACCTTACGGTAGCTTCGGAAGCCTTATATTCCGGGGAGGCCTTACTATCGGGGAGGTCTTATTTTCAAGGGGATGCCTTATATTACAGCGAGAAGCAAAACTGGAAGTAAGTCTTATTTTTGGAGGATGTCTTACTTTTGGGGAAACAGGGTAGTTGTATTACATATCTTAATATTTTGTAGGACTAATCCTTAGAACTAAGGTTCTGGCCCCTTAATAAACTTTCAAATGGTAAATATTATAAACCCACTAGAGGCCCGGTGCATAAAATTTATGCACTTGTGGTGGGGGCGGTTCCCTCAGCCTGACTTGCACCCTCTCTCAGTCCCAGAGCCCTCAGGAAATGTCTGACTGTCGCCGAGGCAGGAGAGTCTCCTACCACTGCTGCTTTGCTCTCCAGCCATGAGCCTGGCTTCTGGCTGAGTGGTGCACCACCTCTGGGTGACACTGACCACCAGCTGGCAGCTCCCGTGTTGAGTGTCTGCCACCTTGTGATCAGTGCATATCATAGCAATTTGGTCGATTTGCATATTAGCCTTTTATGCCTGCAGGATCAGAGCAAAACCAGCTCTCTAACATCTCCTGAGGGGTCCCGGATTGTGAGAAGGCACAGGCCAGCCCAAGGAACCCAATTGGTGCACCATCGGGGCTGGGGTGGGATGTGGGAGGTTGGCCAGCTGGGAAGGGACCGTGGGAGTATTCCAGGGGACGTCTGGCCTGTCTCACTCAGGCCCGATCAGCTGGACCCCATCAGCATGCTAACCTACTGGTTGGAGCATCTGCCCCCTGGTGGTCATTACACTTCCTAGCGATTAGTTGACCAGTTGACTGCACCTTGGTGGTCAATAATATGCTAATGATATGCTTTGATTGGTTGAATGGATTACTGAATGAATGGACACTTAGCATATTAGACTTTTAATATAGGACTAGAAGCCCTGTACACAAAATTCATGCACAGGGAGGGAGTCCACTCAGCCCAACCTGCACCCTCTTCAATTTGGGACCCCTCAGGGAATGTCCAACTGCCGGGGGATCGGGCCTAAACCAGTAGTTGGACATCCCTCTTGCAATTCGGGACCACTGGCTCCTAATTGCTCATCTGCCTGACTGCCAGCCTGATCTAACTGCCTCCTCCCTCCACCATGCTGGTTGCCCCATTTAGCCTGCTATTCAGTCGTTTGGTTGTCCCCTCACTAACCCTCTTGCTGGCCTGGTCGCCTCATACAGCTCGCTGTTTGGTCATCTGTCTGGTCATTTAGTTTGTGATGACTCCTGGTTTTTTATATATTAGGATGATAAAATATATTAATGTTCCTGGGAAAAATCATATTTTTATATATGGCAGAGTCTCATTACCAGTGGCTTTTAAACAGTTTTGACCACAACTCAAGTACAAAATACATTTTATATAACATCCCATTTTTATAGCTGAAAATAATTTTTTACATACAAAATATTACTATTCTTAATGCATGTGTTGCACTCTATTTTAATAGTTTATGACCTGTAGTTGAACAATATCTCATTAGACTTATATTCAGGTGAAATCTCAATACTTCTTATTTGTCTTTTTTGAGGGTGGGGAGCAAAAGGAGAGATCTCCATTCCTACATAAACTAGGACACTATATCAAAACAAGTAGGATTTCTCAACAAAAGGCCTCTTGAAGGGCATTTGCATTTCTCTCCTTTTGTTTGCAAGTATCCTATAAGAAAGGAGAGTCGTCTTGATTGACATGGTTTGCTTCTGAATATAGGCCATAACTTATTAATATGTACTGTCCAGAAAGAAGACAGGTGCTAGGAGGTTCAGACCCATGTGAGGATAACTCCCACCATCTTCAACATAGTATTGTGATCTGGTTTTGGGCTTCACAGCCTGACTTTTATTCTGAGATATAGTGGAATGATGAGAGGATAGATTTCTAGGTTTTAGATTCTAAACTTACCACTTTCTGGGTATATGACTTCTCTGTGCTTTACTAGTAGTTTCTTAATCTGTTAAAGTGGGGGAAATGGTAATATCTACCTTTATCATTGAATAAACATGAAAGCACTTAGAATTCTTGTTTTTTCATATTTTTGTGACCTACATGGTATACGGAATACAACGTAAAGGTTCTTGTTATTATAGGATTTTTCTTCTTTAACCTCACAATTAAAACATTTGGGGAAAGAAGAGTAGGTAGATTTTTTTCTTTTTCTTTTGTTTTTTAAATATATTTTTTATTGATTTTTTACAGAGAGGAAGGGAGAGGGATAGAGAATGAGAAACATCTATGAGAGAGAAACATCGATCAGTTGCCTCCTGCATACTCCCCGCTGGGGATGTGCCTGCAACCAAGGTACATGCCCTTGACCGGAATTGAACCTGGGACCCTTCAGTCCGTAGGCCGATGCTCCCTGCACTGAGCCATACTGGTTAGGGCAGATTTTTTCTTTTCTTTTTTTTTTTAAAGAAATATATTTTATTGATTTTTTCCAGAGAGGAAGGAAGAGGGATAGAGAGTTAGAAACATCGATGAGAGAGAAACATCAATCAACTGCCTCCTGCATACCTCCTCCTGGGGATGTACCCGTAACTAAGGCACATGCCTCTTACTGGAATCGAACCTGGGACCCTTCAGTATGCAGGCTGACGCTCTATCCAACTGAGCCAAACCGGTTAGGTAGGATTTTTTTTCATTAAGTTTACCTGAATCTATAGCTCTTTTTATCCTATGAAAGGTTTTAGGTATTTTTAATGATTAGTTCTCATCTTTTTGTTTTGATTTATTTATTAGAAATATCCTTATGAGATTTCAGTTGGAGCTCTATTCTCTGGCCTTTATACCTATTAACATTTTTCTCTTAAATATTCTCTTTTTGTTCTTCTCTTCATTCTAATAGAATATGTCAAAGTTTGTGCTGCATTTCACAATAATCCATGTTCTAGTATATTCTGAAGATTTAATTTTGCTGCTGGATTTTGTTTTTTCTTAAATTTATATATATTTTTCCAGATCCCTTTGCATCTCTTGCTATTCTGTCCTTACAGCTCATTGCTCTTTCTTACTAGATAAAACTGAGTTTTAACCTTTTATAGTAAGAAGACAGTAATAAAAAATGTCCTCTGCCTATCCCCTAAGTTCCTGGTGTTTCCCAGGACTTCTTTCCTCCTCTCCTACTCTTCTTGTCCATTTTCATTCACTCCTCTGACCTGCATGCCAGTGACACCCACATCTTTATAACTCCAGCCCTCACATTCTCATTGAATCCTATATTGATTTTTATATGCTAGATCACTAACCAGTCTTTAATCAAGCACAATCTTAGCAGTAGCTCTACAAAGAAATAATTTGTTCTTCGTTTAAATTTACCCTCCGTTAAAATAACTAAGCTTGCAAATTGGAAATGCCCTATGCCATAGTTAATTTGCTATCTCACTAGGTCAACTCTTTGTTGTCCCTTTTTAGCATGATCCACTCAGAATCTTTTGACTGCAATAGCATATGTAAATTTGGGTAGTTAGAAAAGTGAGCATTTTAGAGGCTCACTGGAAGGAAGTATTACAGAGTCCCAGACTAGAAATATACTTTAGTGAGCAAAGCGTTAGTAACGGGAAAAATAGCCCAGCTTGACATCTTGGATTTTTCTGTCTATTGGAAGACTTGGATCAAGAGAACAATCTTTGAATTTGACTTTTAATTTTATTTTATTACACATTCTGTGATTACATGAGCCTCCTGCCACTCACTTTCAAACAAACCATCTTAAGTATACCCTTTTCCATTCTGTGATTTTAAGGGATCTCCAAGTCTTGTTAACTTAGAATATCAGAACTGGAAGGGGGATTTTATGAGTTATCTAGTTTAACTCTTGATTTTTTCAGATGTCCATTTTGCTAGTAATACTGTGATATCTTAGTTTGTCATTACTCCTGAGGTGAATATAATAATGTAGTACTAAGAACAGCACTAAAATGACAAATTGGAAGTGTAGTGGGAAATCTTCATGTTCATGTTCGTTATTAGTGAAACCTGAATTTTCCAGAGTTAATGCACTTGTTTTGTTTTCCTTGATTCATTCAGCATAAAACAAAAACAATCAAATTATATGTAAACTTTATTATTATATATGATAGCTTTATTTTCATTTATAAAAAATAGTATCCTTGTTCTAACCAATATTTAACTTGATATAATAGAATTTTCTAAACATTTGTAGGAAATACATTTTGGGTAGAAAAATTTTAAAACAAGGTGAATAGAAAGGAAAGAGGTTGGTCCAGACAACTGGAGCTGAAGAGGATAGAAAAGTCAAATGAGAAATGAAAGCATGCACATGGATCAATGGTTATTTTAAAGATAAAGTATATTATGTATAGTATTAGGATTTCCTTTCTTTTGCTTTTTGATCAGTTTTATTGAAGTACTAGAGTCCTGTGCACGACATTCGTGCACTGAGGGGCTGGGGGTCCCTCAGCCTGTCCTGCACCCTTTGTGCAGTCTAGGAGCCCTCGGTATGTCCAACTCATAGCTTTGTCAGTCGGACATCCTTAGTGCTGCTGTGGAAGGTGGGAAAAGCTCTCACCACTGCCACTGCACTCGCTAGCTGTGAGCCCAGCTTCTGGCTGAGTGGCACTCCCCCTGTGGGAGCTCATTGACCACCAGAGGGCAGCTCCTATGTTGAGCATCTATCCCTTGGTGGTCATTGCACGTCACAGCATCCAGTCGTTTCGCCATTTGATCAATTTTCATATTACCCTTTTATTATATAGGATAATTTATAAATACTAAAATTTGCCAATATACAATTCAGTGACTTTTTTGTTGTTGTTAATCCTTACCTGAGGATATTTTTCCATTGATATTTAGAGAGAGTGGTAGGATGGGGGAAGATGCAGAGAGAGAGAAACTTCGATGTGATCGCCTCCAGGGATTGATCTTGCAACTGAGTTATGTGCCCTTGACCATAATCCAACCTCTGACCCTTTAGTCCATGGGTTGACACTTAATCCACTAAGCCAAACCAACTGGGATTCAGTAAGTTTTTGTTTTGTTTTTTTAATCCTTACCTGAGAATACTCTTCCTTCCTTCCTTCCTTCCTTCCTTCCTTCCTTCCTTCCTTCCTTCCTTCCTTCCTTTTAAATATGTTTTTATTGATTTCAGAGAGAGGGAGGGAAGGATAGAAACATTAATGATGAGAGAGAATCATTAATCGGCTGCCTCCTGCATGCCCCCTACTGGGGATTGAGCCCGAAATTTGGGCATGTACAGTGACTTCCTGGTTCATAGGTTGGCGTTAAACCACTGAGCCACGTTCACCAAACCCCAGAATCCTTTTTCTAGTTGGTCTTTTTCATCTCTAGTTGGTCCTTTTTCATCTCCTCTTGGGTCTTGCTAAATTTATTCATCTTTTCTAGGAAATTCTTGTAAAACCTTATAATTGTGGTTTTGAACTCAATATCCAGTCATTTTTTCTCCTCCATTTCTTTTGTTTGTGATCGGTTCCTTTATCTCTGCATTTTTGCTGCTTCCCTGAGTTGGTAGAATAGCTTTGTGTGCTAGGTGTCCTATATTGCCCAGTAGCTCCGCCTCCCCAGATACTTGAAGTGGGCTCTCTTGGTGCACCCCTTTGTGGACTGTATGTACAGCCTTGTTGTAGTTAAGACTTGATTGTTGTTGGTATCACTGGGGGGAATTGACCTCCAATCCAATTGGTTGTGAGGATTAGCTGTGTCTATGCTGGGAGAACTTCTGTGCTGGAGTCAGCCTTATGAGACAAGACTTGCAAAATTGCAAAAGCCTCTATGCTCAGCTTGGATGGGATGGAGTCTCAAGGCTGAGCAGACAGCCTTGGCTTCCCGTCAGCCTTGCCCTATGTGGCCCCTGGGTCTCAGTGTCCCTCGTTAATTGCTGCAGCCCTCTGCGCACACTCGCACTCTCGCACCTCCAGACCTCTCCCTTTTGTGGCTCCCCTGAGTTTCCATGCACTCTGGGGACTCATATGAGTTTGGGTCCTCAAGGTCTGATCCAAAACTGGTTTAGTAAAGTAGGAAGTGGAGTTCAGTGCAGTCAGGAGGTTCCCTCTTCCTCTTGCTAAAGAAAGCCAGTGGCACAATCAGCAGTTAGTCCTCTCTGCATGCACTGGCGTGTGTTCCTCCAGACCTCTGCCTTTTGCAGCTCCCCTGAGTTTCTGTGCACTCCTCACTTTTTCTAACAGTCCAGTCTCTCCCCATATGAGTCTCGCCTAGAACTGGGATTCAGTGCAGTCGGAACTGGGGTTCAGTGCAGTTGGGAATTTCTGTCCCCTCCCACAAGAGGACACCAGCCAGGCACTGCGCTGCCCGTCCTCTCCACACATGCGTCTCCGTACCTCAGCTTTTTGCAGCTCCTCTGAGTCTCCATGAGCCCCTTTCTTTCCTTCTAGTTGTAGAATTTCCAGTTGTAGAATTGCCCTATGAGGCCCCTAGCCAGCTTTCTTGTGGTTCTGGATGATGTCCATTCTTTCTTTTAGTTGTAGTTTTGAAATAGTTGTGCAAGACAGCAGTTTAGGTGTTCACCTATGCCTCCATCTTGGCTTTTTATCTGTTTTCTATTTCTTTGATTCTGCACTATGTTATTCTACTTATTTTAAATTTAATTTGCTCTTCTTTTCTAGCTTAAGGTGAAAACTTAGATCAATAATTTTAGACCTTTTCGTATAAACATTTAAAGCTATACAATTTTCTCTAAATATTGCTTTATTATATACTACAAATTTTGATATGTAATCTTTTATTATCACTTAGTTAAAATATTTTCTAATTGTGTAATTTTTATTGACTACAGGTTATTTAGAAGTGTAATTTAGAAATAGTTGGGACGTTTACAGATATTTTCTGTTATTGGTTTCAGGTTTAATTGTTAACGTGATTAGCAAACATATTCTTCCAGATTGTAATATTTTGAAATATTTGAGATGTGTTTTATGGTCTAGAGCTTATGAATGTCTTAGGGTCCCATGTGTACTTGAAAAGAACAAATATTCTGCCATTGTTGGGCCTCGAATCCTTCAGATATCGATCAAGTAGTTATTAGTTTAGCTTGTGTTGTCTCTATCCTTGCTGATTTTTATCTATTTGTTGTATGATTATGGAGAGAAGAGTATTGCAATCTCCATCTATAATTGTAAACTTATTTGTTTCTCTTTTTAGTTTTCCTTCATGTATTTCAAAGCTATTTCTTATATATGAATATACTTCCTAGAATATTGATCTTGTCATTATGCAGTGTCTGTTTTTACTTTTTGTAATACTCCTTTACATGAAGCCTGTTTTCTTTATTACCACTCCAACTTTCTTAAGCTTACTAACATATATATTTTTTCCCTGCCTTTTGCTTTCAGTTTATCTTTATATTTAAAAGTACATCTATTACAGAAAGCACTTTTGATAGTATTGAATTTAAATATTTGCTCTGTTTTCTATTTGTTGTTGTTGTTTTTGCTCACTCTATTTCTCCTTTCATGTGGGTTTGTGTGTGTGTGTGTGTTTGTATGTGTATGTGGGAGGGGGTAAAGGATAGATAATCAGAAATTTTTTAGTATTTTATTTAATTCTGCTGGATTTTTGCCTATACTTTTTCTCTATTGCTTTTTAATGTATGATTTGGGATTACAATATGAATCTTTAACTTAATCCAGTCCACTTAGAGTTTAGATTTTACCATTTCATGTAAAAGTAGGAATCTTAATAGCAATAGAATTTTATTTACCACTTCGTGGTCTTTATTATTGTCATACATACCACATTTGTATATGTTTTAAGCCTTATAGGACAGTGTCATAATATTTTTATTTAACAGGTCAGGTCTTTTAAAGAAATTAAAAGAAGAAACATATTCTTTTTTTATAATTATCCATGTTTACCATTTCTAATGTTTTTCTCTCCCCCCCTTTTTATTGAGTTTATTGGGATGACACTGGTTAACAAAATTATATGGGTTTCATCTGGTGTTTTACATCTCTTCTTCTACATCCAATTTCCATCTGATATTATTTCCTTCATCCTGAAGAAATTGCATTAGCATTTCTTATGACTCAGGGTTGCTGGTGATGAATTCTCTTAGTTTCACTTTACTTTTTTGCTTCAGTGCTTGAAAATTTTTTTGCCAGCTATAAGTCTAGTTTGACAGGGTTTTTGTTTGTGTTCTGTCATCACTTTAAAACATGCTCTCATTGTCTTTTGGCCCCATTGTGTGATGGGAATTCAACTCTCATTTGTATTGTTATCTTATATGTAACTAGGGGCCCAGTGCATGAATTCATACACCTTGAAAGGAACTGTGGTTCCTTTGTGCTGCTTCCCACCACATTCCCCAGTCCCTGTATATGGCAGTCTCATTCCCACCACACTGCTCTCATGTGTCAGCCCCACTTGCACCTGCTGCTGGCGCCGAACGATTAGGAACAGTGCCAGAAGTAGATGCGAGTGGTGGCTCCAGCACTGGCTGTGGGTGTGAGTGAGGCCGGTGCCAGCAGTGGATGCGAGTGGCGACTCTGGCACTGGCAGTAGCTGCAAATGGGGCTGTCACCGGCAGTGGGTGCAAGAGGTGGCTGCTGGCCCCGATCACCCCTCAGGAACAGAGGGAAGTGAGGAGTCCTGAGGGACGATCAGGGCGGACACCAGGCGCCAACAGTGGGAGTGAGTGGTGGCTCTGGCACTGGTAGCAGGTGCAAGCGCTGGGTGGGACCGTGGCTGAGGAGCAAAGAATTTTCAATAACCACCAAAGGTTCACTCTAATGACAGCAACTGGTGCCTTGCCTTGGTCTCGTGCCCCCGCTTACCTGCTCCTCCATCTTGTCACAGCCAATGCCCATGTTCCGCACTGCCACCTACTGCCAATGCCTGCCATGTTACACATGCACTCCCTGGTGCTCAGCGCACGTCATAGCGACCTATTGTTCCGGCGTTTGGTCAATTTGCATATTAGGGTTTTATATATATAGCTGTATCTTTCCTGGATGATTTGAAGATTTTCTCTTTATCATTGCTTTTCAGCTATGGCTCACTGTCACTGCCCAGCATCATGAGAGAGTATTATACTACATATTGCTAACCCAAGAAAAGATCAAATTCAAAGTTATAGATGTGTCTAATTATAGATTTCTTTATATTTATTGTGCTTTTAATTTGCTCTGCTTCTTGGGTTGCATAGCTTATGTTTTTCATCAAATTTGGGAAAAACAAAAATCTGGGGCAGATTTATACACAGTTTTTTGTTGTTTCCTCCTTTAACCATTATTCATATATTTTTTCCCTACCTTCTCCTTTCTATCCTCTCTTTCAGGAGTCTAATTACATAAGTCAATTTGTTTCATATTGTTTCATGGGTTACCGAGGCTCAATTAATCTTTTACTTTCCACCTTTTTTCCCCCCTTCATATTAAATTGTTCTATTGCTCTGTGATTTGTGTTCACTGACTTTTACTTCTGCCATCTCCAGTCAGCTAAATCCAGCATGTGATTATTTCATATTTGTGCTTTTTGGTTCTAGAATGTTTTTATAATTTCTATAGATGCTTAACTTACAGTGAGGTTATGTCCAGATAAACCCATCATAAATTAAAATATTATAATTAAAATATGCATTTAATACACCTAACCTACCTAACATCAGATCTTGCCTAATTTATCTTAAAGGTACTTAGAAAACAATATAAAAAAAATGCTGACAACATAGTATACTATAAAATATCTGTTGTTTAGCCTCATGATCAAATGCCTGACTGGGAGCTATGGCTCACTGTCACTGCCCAGCATCACGAGAGAGTATTATACTACATATTGCTAACCCAAGAAAAGATCAAATTCAAAATATGAGTATGGTTTCTATGGAATGCACCATCATAAAGATGAAAAATTGTGAGTCAGGGACTTTCTGTATTTGTGTGTATGTTTTCCCTTCTTTGCATTCATCATAACTATATTTTCCTTTAAATTCTTGAATGTATTCACAATCGTTAAAAGTTTTTACCTGCTAACTCCAGCATCTGGACCTTACATTGATTTCTATTGATTTTCTTTTCACTTGTCTCTGAGTCACATTTTCCTCATATTTTTAAATTATATATGAACATTGTAATGGACATATTGCAAAGGCTCTGTATTCTATCATCTTCCTCTGGAAATTATTCATTTTTTTTGCTTTGAAGGAATATTAAACTTGTTTGGACTTTAGACTTTGTACCTTGCAGTGGATAGTAGCTGAAATCTCTGCTGAGGTGTTTTAAGACTTTTATCTATTGTTTTTTTTTTGCAGGGCTCTTTGGAGTCTTCTTCATGCATGTGTAGATCAAGGGTTAGTCAAGGATTGGTCAGATTTATACACACATTTTTGTTGCTCCCTCTGTTCTAGCAATCCCTCTTTCACTTTTTAGCCTCTTGGGCAGCCCTGAATTCTGTCTTTTGATCCTGAAACCAGTAAGTCTGCATCTTTCTGTTTGATTTCTATCTGCCCCTGCCAATCATGCTGATTCTGGCAAAAAGCTATGTACAGACAAATTGTACCTTGTGCATTTTTCTTCTTTTCTGGTTTTCTATAGATAGTAACAAACCATCCCAAATGTAGTAGTATAAACCAAAAACATTTATCAGTTACTGTTATTGTTATCTTCTCATGGTTCTAGGCCTTGACTAGACTGTTGGATGATTCTTACTTGAGTGTTCTACTGTTGTAATCAAATGGGGGCTGAGGTCATTTTGAACTCTTCCTCACTCTCACAGGTCTGATGATTGATCCTGGCTAATGCTTGGGATTCAGTTGACCATCAGATGGAGCCACCTACATGTGGCCTTTGCATGAAACCTAGGTTCTAAGCGCTAGTATCTTAGAAGAGTCAGATGGAAGCTACATTGCCTTTTATTACCTAGTTCTAGAAGTCAGATAGCTCCACTTCTGCCACATTCCTTTTATTGAGCCAAAAAGGTGAGCTCATATTCACATGGAGGGAATTAGACTCCACTTGAGAGGGGAGTAATGTCAAAGAATTTCAGACATGTTTTGAAATCACCAAATCTTTTTTCAAATGTGTCCTCCAGTTTCTGTCTGCTTTTAGTCATTCTCTAGTTCCTTCAAATAGTTGTTTTTTATATTGAATTTATGTTATCTGTTAGTCCAATACAAAATACTCTATCATTACCAGAAGTGAAACTCCCTCTCCTCTATCACACTTGACATCCTATGTAATAAAACCCTAAAATGAAAATCGACTAAAGAGCAGAACAACCAGTCTCTGTGGTTGCACACTGACCACCAGGAGGCAGACGCTCATTGCAAGAGCTGCCCCCAGCCCTAACCTGCGGCAGTGGTGGCAGGGGGTGGGGCCAGCAAGTGAATGGCACCAGACCACCAGCCAAGGCGAGTACCAGCAGAGGCCCCCAAATTGCCCTGCTGGTTGCCCCACAGATGGGCCCTGACACCAGCCAGGCCTAGGGACCCTACCCATGCACAAATTTCATACACTGGGCTTCTAGTTTAATATAATTTACTTGCTTATTTGGTTCACTTTATGTCTCCTTCTACTAAAACTCAGGTTCCATTAAATTAGGGTTTTTTGTCTCTTTGGTAACTGCTTGGAACATTGTAGATGCTCACCAAATATTTGTTGAATAAGAGGATGAATATTCAGTTCTCCAAACAGCCATAAGTAAGCAAAAGCCTCTTGATGACAAAAGAGGAGCTACAAATTATTGAGCTTTGTTCTTTCAACACAGTTGCACTGGTAGACTGGCATATCTTAAATTTACTTCTTAGTTTACAGAACAGGACATAGAGATTTCACATTTTATTCTCATCATGACTATTATGTGTGTCAGTTTAGCAGACTAGATAGGTAGCTGCTTACAGATAAAGTGAAATAGCATGGAAAAATACTTTGTGAAATGGGAAGCACTATGAGATTATAAGGTGTGTCAGATAAGAATATGCAGTTGCAACTGTTATGTTGGCTTTTTCAGATTTCATTTTGAAAGTATCTTTGTGTTTTTATGTATTTTTAAGAGATAAATATTTTGAATTCCCAAAACTAATAGAAGTCATAGCAGTATGTTTATAAAAAAAGCCCTATATCTTTATTAATGTTCTGTCTGATTTTTCTCTTTTAGGAACTTAAGAGATTTCAGAACTTTGTGGAACATTGTGATCCTTTTGATGTCGTCATTGATGGGCTCAATGTTGCCAAGATGTTTCCTAAACATCGTGAGTCTCAAGTTGTAAGTACAAGCTTTATTTTGTTATTCCAAATCTCTAGAAACTATTTTTTGTACCCCCTGGTGATCTTCCTCGAATCTCATAGCTCCCCATTTTTCCTTCCTTTAAAAATAAAGCTCTTAAAGCTTTAACTAAGATTTTTGTTTTCATCTCTGGAAAATAAGTGGCTCTTATTGGCTGAGCAAGAATGAGAGATTAAAAAGCCCAAGTAATAAAGGGCCAGTTCAGCTCTTTTTGTAACCTATATCTAACTTTCTAATCTCCATTTACTCTATCATTTTCTTGTAGGTCACATCCCTTATTTGAAAATCATCAGCATATACTGTCAAGATTCATTAATCATTCATTACTCACATTTGTTTTTTCAAACATAATATGTTTGTAAATTAATATAAGCAGGTTTTTTTGTAAAATAATCATTTTTTTCAATCAGTTTATAGATGTCGTAGTTTCTAATTGTAATATAATAATTTTTGTAGCAGTTATTTAGTGAGCAATTATTTTAATCCGCATTTTACAGTTCAGAAAATTAGAAAATTGAGGCTAATTTTATACAGCAAATCCATAAAAAGCAGTCATAACATCAAAATTAGTTTGTAGAGAGCTCTAAAGTTTCAGGCTTGTGGCTTTTACTGCTGGCAATCTATGGTCATTCATCTGTATTTAAATTCTTTTATTTCCTAAAAATTGTTGCCAACTTAAAAGTGGTTTCTCAGAGATTTTACTAAAATATTTTGCCATTTACACTCAGAAAATCCAAGTACTAATAAAGAAGAAGGTTGATTTACAGAAGTTTCTTTATATGCCTTTTCTTTATATTTATACCTACCTTTTCATAGTCAAGTATATGCTTTTTAGTCATTTTTTTAAAAGCAAAGCAAGTGGAACATATTTTCGTCTCTTAGGCACTTGAAGGGGCCTTTGAGGCAGTAACATTGACAAAGGCAAAAGGAAACACATAATTATCACTAATTCTTGGTAGAGCTAGAATCAGAAAGGCTCGTTCTAAAGAGTTCATCATCTAATCTAGTCTGTGAAATTGACACATTATAGTCATGATGAAAATGAAATGTCAAAATCTTTACATCCTATTCTGTAAACCAAGGAGAATTAGAAAGTGTCATATTTGTTTATCTTTTGTTTGACTTTCAACTTCACATAAAGCACTAAAAATTGGCTTGCCAGAAATATATAGCCTGAATTAACTAACTTTTTTGGGGAAAAGTAAAATGTTGAAGGTGATGTAGTTGACACATTTCCTGGCGTTATGGAAGAAAATGTACACATTTTGAAAGATTCTAGCACAAGCATGTAAAACTCACTTTTGAGTTATGAATATTTTTGCGGCCCAGACAATATAACAGTACGTAGGAAACATTTTAATAAAAATTTTATAACTTAATTTTTACAATACTCTGTTATGCAGAATTATTAATAACGAACTACAATGTTCGCTAATGACTGGTTACTGTAATCGTGTTGCATTCATTTCCCTTACTCGCCTTTCACATAGGCACACCATTTCTCTCCAGTAATACTAATAGCGAATATTTTAGCAGCTGATTGGCACATCATTAATCTTGAACTGACTTGTTTAGTGTGTGCAACTGGAAATATTTTGATTTTAGAGAACAAGAAAAATAGGTTTATTTGCATTATGCTTATTAATTTGTGTAGTTACTCAGTGTCTGGTAAGTTAATGTTCAAGAAAAAATTACTAATTTTTATTAAAATGTTCTATTATTATGTTAACATTTATTTCAGCCCTTTGTGTGCATGTCTCTATCGAGATAAACCTACGTTTCTAGAAAATTGAAGCTTTTGTTTTTTTGCAGCCCACATAAACTTATACCTTGTTTATTTGGCCCATGTTAGCCTTTGAGTTTGACATGCTTGTTCTAGCAAATTGTGGCAAATAGGCAAAGAACAAAATAACCAGGGAAATCATAAGCACCTACCACTACTTTTAGCTTTTGCTCTTAAAAGAATTTTATGCTGGCCCTGGCCAGTATGGCTTAGTTGGTTGAACATTGTCCCTTGCACCAAAAGGTCGCCAGGGTTTCAATTCCTGGTCAAGGCAACAGTTGTGGGTTTGTCCCTGGTTGGGGTACATATGGAAGGCAGCCAATCGATGTTTTTCCCTCTCCCTTCCTCTGTCTCTAAAAATCAATAAAAAAAGTTTTTTTAAAAAAATAATTTTATGTTGGTAACAGTTTACATGACAAATATGTAATGTTATTACCCAACTCTTTAGAACACTGCTGTCTTGTAGCAGTGCACAGACATTATATTTGGGAAACCTTAATTCAGATTCAGATTAGAGACGCTACCTGAGTAAGAAAGGAGGAAATAAAGTTTTTTTTCAAATCTCTAAAGCTATAGATTTGTAAAAAAACACACACACATAAAAAAAACTCATAATAATAATCATAGTAAGTAATAACAATAATAAATGCCTATAGTATTTTCCATAGGCTTCTCCCTTTATTTCTTGGATAAATCTAAGGCCCTTTATTTCATTCTTTAACACTTTCTAGGTTATGAGAAGTAGCTTCCCACTTTTTCCATTTATCTTTTAAATAGCATTTTCATTTAGAAGTTTAGAATGAGGATTCTGGAAGAAGACCCTTTGAATTCCAATAATGACTCTGCTACTTAGAACCTTTCATAGTTTGAGCAAGTTACCCTCTTTGTGCCTTAGTTTCCTAGCATGTAAAAAAAAGATAATAACAGTGCCTAATCTTATAAAGATGTTGTGAAGAGTAAATAAGTTAGTGTATGTAAGCTTGGCACATAATAAGTACTTAATAAGTGTAAGTGATTACTACTCAAATGAACTTCCCAAATGAAACAATAATTCTTGCTTTCAATAGACCCTTATTTGTCAGTATAAAATTTTTTGCTATCATGTCATTCATGTCAATAGAGTTAAAAGAAAATGCAAAACTCTGCCTTAGTGTTACTCAAAATAGGTCTAATACTATAAAAAATTTAAGAAAAATTTTAAATATAATTTAATTTAATTTTCTTCTAATTAAAAAAGTAATGCATGATTGCCAATTATAAAGTTATTGTGTATAAAAGTAATGCAAGAGCCGAAACCAGTTTGGCTCAGTGGATAGAGCATTGGCCTACGGACTGAAAGGTCCCAGGTTCGATTCCGGTCGGGGGCACGTGTCTTGGTTGCCAGCACATCCCCAGTAGGAGTGTGGGAGGCAGCTGATTGATGTTTCTCTCTCATCGATGTTTCTAGCTCACTATCCCTCTGCCTTCTTCTCTGTAAAAAATCAATAATATATATATATATATATTTTTTTAAAAGTAATGCAAGAAATTACAGAAGAATTGTAAATTACAGAAGAGAAAATCATATATAATTCTACCATTCAGCAATAATCACTGTCATATTTAAAATGGGAAGGACTTTTGAAATATACATAAAATCCAAGATCCCTGCCCAGTCGGCGTGGCTAAGTGGTTGAATGTTGACCTAGGAACCAGGAAGTCATGTTTTGATTCCCAGTCAGGGGACATGCGTGGGTTGTGGGCTCAATCCCCCATGTGGGGCATGCAGGATGCAGCTGATCAGTGATTCTTTCTCATCATTGATGTTTCTCTCTCTTTCTCCCTCTCCCAAATCAATACAAATATATTTAAAAAAAAAAGTTCAAGATCCCCTATGGAAATAATAGAGAAATTTCCTAGACTGTAAAAAATACTACAATCACTGTTAAAAGACAACAACAAATGGAAAAAATTTTTTACAACATACATAATAAAAGGCTAATTTCCTGACTGTACAAAAGACTCTTATACACCTGTAAGAAAAAAGATGAACCAGGCAATACAAAAGTAGTTTAACTTTATTCATATTTACAAGCATGCAAATTAAAACATTTATGTTCCAGATTGGCAGAGATTTAAAAGTTGCTAGTATCCAGTATTTTGAATGGTTTGGAAAGGTAGGTGGTGGATGATTTGGCAATAATTTTGAATGCCTAAAATGTTGAAATTCTACTTGTAGGAACTGATATATTTACAATAGTACATTAAGTTATATATCCAGTTATGTTAGTTATAGCATTGTTTGTAAGAAGAAAACTAATCAACCTAAATATCAATCCGGGACAAGTTTGATATATATTGAAACACCCACTTAAAATAAAGTCGATATATACTGAGTGGCCAAATTACTATCTCTAAATGCATAATAATCTGGTCACTCAGTATGTGTATGTATGTGTTGTGTGTGTGTGTGTGTGTGTGTGTGTGTGTGTGTGTACATTCAGTCCCTGTGCATGAATTCGTGCATGGGTGGGGTCTGGCCAGGGGGAAGGGGACATGGGTGGTTGGCCAGCCTGCCTGCTGGTCCAACTCCTGGTCAAGGAGACAATTTGCATATTAGCCTTTTATTATATAGGATATACACTGAGTGGCCAGATTATTATGCGTTCAGAGATAGTAATAATCTGGCCACTCAAGGTATATATGCTGATATAGAATAAAAGCTAAAATAAGTTTCAGAAGCAAGTTGAAGAACAGCAAGCTTAGTTCCCCACATGTGTTAAAAACAAAACCAAAGAATTACCAATATATAAATGTTTTTTAAATAAGTTTGTATATGTCTAGAAAATTTATAGGAATTATACACACATAAAAACTTAATAGTTAGCCAGTTTGGCTCAGTGGGTAGAGCATTGTTCTGCAGACTAAAGGGTCCCAGGTTCGATTCCAGTCAAGTGCACATGCCTGAGTTCCAGGCTTGACCCCCAGTAGGGGGCATGTAGGAGACAGCCGACCAGTGATTCTCTCTCATCATTGATGTTTCTATCTCTCCCTCTCCCTTCCTCTTGAAAGCTATAAAAATATATTTTCAAAAAAAAAAAAGTAATAGTTAACTTTTGGAGTTGAGTTGGCTCATGAGTACATGAAACACAGAGTTTATTCTTGTATTATTATTTATTAATTATTGTGTTATTTTCCATATGAACAACTGTAAGCCTACTTTTGCCCCAATCTGTATAAGAGAATGAGAGATTTCAATTTTTTATTTCTAATTTCTCAAATTTTCTCTAACAATGAATATACATTATTTTAAAATAAGACATAAATCCACATTACAAAAAGTAAAAATGCATTCTTGGTAAATATTTTGAATTAACTATAATATTCTGTATCTTAGGGATATACCATAATTTTTAATCATTTCCCTGTTTGTGGGCCTATTTGATTGTTTCCCATTTTTCACTATGGTAAATAATAATGCTTTGAAGAAGATTACTGTGAATGTTTCAGATTATTTCTTTAGAATAGATTCCCAGAAATAGAACTCTTGAATTAAAGGGTATGGATATTTACAAAGGTCTCACTACATGTTGCCAAATTGCTTACCCAAATTATTGTAGCCATTTGCTCCTAACAACAATGTAAAAAAGTGTGCAAATAGAACACAGTTCTTCAAGATTTCTTATTACGTGATTGCTTCAACTATTTAGTTACACTTGTGCCATGAATCTGCTAAGTGAAAAAAGCTGGGCCATTTTTTAGGTCAGACATTTAAAAAATTTGTAAACCATATTAAAATAGTTCAAAAGGAAATATCCCCTTGACTCTTCTCCCCCCCCCCCCTTCTATTAATTCTCACCTGAGGATATTTTTCTATTGATCTTTAGAGAGAGTGGAAAGGAGAGACAGAGTGAAACATCTGTGTGAGAAAGAGACACATTGATTGGTTGCTTCTTGCATGCATCTGGACCAGGGCTGGGGAACCTGCAACCAAGAATTGAACCTGAGACCTTTCACTTCTCAGGCCAATGGTCTATTCACTGAGCCAAACTGAGTAGGGCTATCTCTCTCTTACTACAATTGCCTATAAGCATATATATAGGAAAGATTAGAAATCCTAATTCTGTGTCATGAGTTTTTTCATGTTTGTATGAAGAAGTTTCTACATTTACATTCTTTATTTCTCTTTTCATAGTTACCATCATTATTCTAAACTCTGTTTCAGATAAAGTTCTTATCTCCATTTAATTTATCTCTTCTTCTGGAGAATTCTATTATTCTTTCATTTGGAGGTTGTTTGTCTCCTCATTTTGGGTGCCTGTTGTTGTAATAGGTAGATCTATTCCAGATTTACAGTTAACAGATAATTTTCATTCTGTTGTTGGTATCACTGGAAGGAATTGACCTCCAGGCCAGTTGGCTATGAGGATCAGTTGTGTCTATGATGGGAGAACTTCTGTGCTGGAGACACCCTTTTGGGACAAGACTTGTTTCAGTGGGGCTTTTGTGCTCACTGAGTCTTCCCCTTGAGTGTGTCCTTTATGAATCTGAGGAGTTGTAATCTGGATAGTCCCACTCTGACCACTGGGATATCCAAGGAGATATAAATTTAGCTTCTGCCTGAGGCCACCCAGCAGGAGCTAGAGAGATCTGCAGATTCCTCTTCTTGTTTGGGGTTTGGAGGTGCCCAAACGAGGCCCACCTGTGAAGCAATGCAAGCTGCTGTGGGCCTTGGGACTCCTTTTGGTGGCTCTGGGCTCTCTGACCCAGCTGCAGTTTGTTAGGTAATTTTAGGTTGCAAAGGGCCAGGCTATTCATATGCAAAAGCCTCTGAGCACAGCTTGGGTGGGGCAGGATCTCAGGGTGGAGCAAACAGCTATGGCTGATCCTTAGTCCTGCCCTAAGAAGCCCCCGGGTCTCAGTAACCCTCAGTAATCCCTGCAAGCACCTCTGAGAGAAAGCTGCCCTTGAGTTCCGCCAAAGCCAGACAGTCCAGTTTCTCCCCATATGAGTCTGGGTCCCCAGAGTCTCACCCGGAACTGGAGTTCAGAGCAGTAAGGAGCTTCTGTCTCCCTCCCAATTGAAAAAGCCATATATTCAGTTGCCAGCCCTTTCTGTATGCATGCCTCCATACCTCTGCACTTTATTCCGGCATCTCCTCTGAGTCTCAGTGTGCTTTTCTTTTTCCTTCTAGTTGTAGCTTTTCCACTCAGCCAGCCTTCCTGTGGTTCTGGATAATGTCCGTTTTGTCTTTTAATTGTAGTTTTGAAGTGGTTGCTCAAGGCAGCAAGTTCAGGTGTTTACCTATATCACCATCTTGGTTTCTCCTTGCTGTTTAACCTTTAAAGGAGCTGGAAAATTCCCAAAGTAGCTGTCCCATTTTATATCCCCATAAACAGTGTATAAGAGTTCTAATTTCTGTACATCCTCATCAATACTGGTTAACATCAGTCTTTTTATTATAGCCATCCTGGTGGGTATGAAGTGGTATCTCATTGTAGCTTTGATTTGCATTTCCTAATGACACAGGTCATTAATCATCTTTTTGTGTGCTTATTGGCCATTTATATATCTTCTTTGGAGAACTATCTATTAAAATCTGCATTTTAATAGGGTTCATTATCTTTTATTTTTGAGTTATTTTTTATATATTCTGGATACTAGACCTTTAACATATGTATGATTTAGAAATGTTTTCTCCCATTTGAATTATCTTTTCAGTTTCTTTTTTTTTTAAAATTAAATCTTTATTATTCAGATTATTACATTTGTTTCTCTTTTTTCCCCTCCATAGCTCCCCTCCACCTGGCTATCTTTTCAGTTTCTTGATGGTATCTTTTGAAGTATAAAAGTTTTAATTTTTTTAATATATGTATATTTCTTTATTGATTTCAGAGAGGAAGGAAGAGGGAGGGAGAGAGAAATAGAATCATTGATTGGCTGCCTCCTGCACACCCCTACTGGGGATCAAGCCCGCAACCTGGGCATGTGCCCTTGACCAGAATTGAACCCTAGACCCTTCAATCTGCAGGCTAATGCTCTACACACTGAGTTAAACCAACAAGGGCCAAGAGTTTTAAATTTTGATGAAGTCCAATTTATCTGTTGTTTTTTTTTTTTCTTTAGTTGCCTGTCATTGTTGCTGTCATATTTAAATAATTATTACTTAATCTAAGGTCATGAATATTTATGCTTGTGTGTTTTTTTTCTAAGAGTTTTAGTTACTACATTTATAGTATCTGCACTTTTAGAAAAACAGTTAATCTTGGATAGGTGATAAGTCAACATAATTTATAGTATAGTGAGATTTAGATGGGGCTAGCTTTGGCCCCTTCTAATTCATTTGTTTAATCTTTTATAAATCTGGGCAAAATAAGATTTGCTTCTCACTCTTTAGTCTGTAGATGTTTTTCAAGTGTAAAATATATCCTGCTTTAAAAAATATTTATTTGGTTTCAAATTTTCAGAAGAAAAGTTTGTAGTTTTATTTCTAAGAAGTGGCTAGCAGATTTAATTATATAGCCTCCAATTCCAGAAGACAAAAGACAAAGTATCTTAACAGGGAATTACAATGTAGATTTCAGTAGCTGTGTATTGAACTGTCTATTTCATTCTAGAAACAGTTTTAAAGTATAAGGATCTAAATGAATAATAGAGGAATATGCAAATTGCCTAGGAGGCCATCACAGTGACAGTAACAACCAAACAGCAGGTTGTGTGGGGCAACCAGGCTGGCAGGAAGGTTAGTGAGGGATGATCAAACAACTGAACAGAGGCTGTGTGGAGTGACCAGGCCTGCAGGTGGGGCAATTGGGGGTGACCAGGCCGGCAAAGGGGAGAGGTGAGGGGTGACCAGGCTGGCAGAGGGGGGCAGTTAGGGGCAACCAGGCTGGCACAGGGGTGCAGTTGAGGGTGACCTGGCCTGTGGGTTTGGGGGGGGAGGCAGTTGTGGGCGACCAGGCTGGCAGTGGAGGCAGTTGGGGACAACCAGGCAGGCAGGCAGATGAGTAGTTAGGAGTCAGCTGTCCCAGATTGTGAGAGGGATGTTCAACTGCCAGTTTAGGTCCTGCAGTCAGACATCCCCTGAGGGGTCCGATTGGGAGAGGGTTCAGGCTGGGCTGAGGGGACTTCCCTCTCCTCCCTCATGCTTAAATTTTGTGCACCAGACCTCTAGTATGACTATAAGCCCATAATGACAATGCTAGGAACATGATTTAGACTAATGGCTACATTATCTAAACATGAAGTTCATAGTGTAGTGTACATCCTGTTGTCTAGTAACAGTATTTTTGTGTCTGTGTATGACTCTTTTCTTAAAAATTTATTTTGGAGTGTTAGAATGGAGAATATTTATCCAAAATATTTGGATAAGAATTTTTTAGAGAATAACGATTGCAAAATCGATTTTGTAACATTCAGTTCTCTAAAATATGTTGTAATTTTGTAGAAACAATGACTAAACTAAAAAGTGTTAGGTATAAACCCTTTAATGTAAGCACTTGAGCCAACCTTTATGAGGCACTTGGGTTAACCAACTGAAATTGTTCCTGCCTCATGTTCCTTCATCCTTTAATGTTCTTCCTTCTTCAAATGGCTGGATCATTATCAGCACCTCAAATATCTTCCATGGTTTTTCTAAAGTATCTCCACTCTGCTCACCTACCTCTGTTTGTATTTTCAGCTTTGAAGCCCATCCAGCGTGGCTCAGTGATTGAGTGTGGACCTATGAACCAGGAGGTCAGGTTCAATTTCCCATCAGGGCTCATGCCCAGGTTGGGGGCTTGATCCCCAGTGTGGGGTGTGCAGGAGGCAGTCAATCAGTGATTCTCTCTCCCTCCCTCCTCTTTCTCTGAAATCAATAAAAATAAAAATAAAGGCCCCTGATTCTTTTCAGTTTCTCTCATTATGAGATAGAATCTATTTTCCCATTTCTTGAATCTGAGCTTGCTTCGTGACTTGCTTTGATTGGTGAAATGTGGTAAAAGTGATATTGTGGGACTTTCAGGCAAGGAATTAAGAGGCCATGGAGCTATGCTGTCACTCTCTAGGAACTACTCAACCTTGTGAATAAACCCAGACTAATCTCTTTGAGGATGAGATGTTATATGAAGGGGGTGAAGGGTGGAAGAGAGAAATAGAAGCTCACGGTCATCCCAAGACATGAAAGGTCATTTAGAACCAAACAGCCTTCCAACTGATTGTGGATACATGAATGAACCTAGCCAGTACCTTGTGGAGCAGAATAACTGTCCAGCTGAATCCAATCCATAGTACTGTGAGAAAATAAGTGGCTATTTTAACCAAAGTTCCTAAGTTTTATGGTGGTTTATTACACAGCAATAGATCACTGATTTAATTTTTTCATAGCATTTGATATCTACAATGACTAATACACATTTATTTTTTTTCTTTACCTGTCTTCTATTGTAAATGCTCTCAAACAGTGTCTTGCTCACTGTTAATCCTCAGCGGAAAATGGCCTTGAACGTAATAAGTTCTCATTAGATACTTAGTGAATGAATGAAAGAATGTGTGGATGTGGGTGTGTGTGTAAATTATAAGCTATTAGAAATAAAATCTTCTTTACAGGGTTAACTCTGAAAGACTAGACTTCTTGAGTTTTACTCATACTTCACTTGCTACCTATGAGACCTGGTCTAAGTTATTTAACATCTGGGTTCCTATGTAAAGATTAAATGAGCTATTGAAAAGCTATTATGGCATTATCTGGCACATCTCACCTAATAATAGACAAACATTGGCTACGCCACCAGCCAGTCAGGAGTGATATGCAAATTAACCCAGCAAAGATGATGATTAATTTGCATACACAGATGCTGAGTGACGAGGGCGGGCTTTAACAAGTTGGAGGCATTCTGCCCCTCTCCCGGTATCTCAGGGCCTCTAGGCCATGTGGAAAGGCAGGGCTGGAGTGGAAAGAGGCAGCTCTGGGACCTGAGTGGAAAGGGTCTGGGCTGGAGTAGAAAGGTAGTGCCAGGGAAAGGAAAACCCATTCTAGCATGAATCTTCGTGCATGGGGCTTTTAGTGGTTCACTAAGTTTGAAAGAGGAAAAAAAACAACCTGTCAACTTTGTGAGTGCATTTAGTTGTCCATGGTCTTTACTTTGTGTAAGTAAAAGTGTGGTAGTTTTTATGATATGTTTAGTCTCCTGGTCTCCTAATTTAAATAACTGACAGTTTTTTCAGATTGGGGTCTTTATTATTTTTGAAGTGATACTTAGAATCTGAAGTAGAATGTTTAAATAAAGGCTAAGTTCTCTAACTAAATGAGGAATATATCAACGGTATAGAAAAATAAAAGACTGATTATATTAGGATAAGGCTACCAGATGTACCAGTTAATAATGTGGATTTTTTTCAATAGATACACATATGTTGATTTATATGTGATTTGATATGTATACTATTTTGTTGTATTGACAACAAGCTTCAAAACTTCATATGTCAAATTTTGTGAAGGTGTTAGTGTCATAGATATTTTTACACTTAAAAATGTTGAATTTCATGCCAAAAAAAGCATTTGCAAGAAGTTTTAATTCATTATTTTGAAGAAAAGTGCGGCTGAAAGTTATCGTATACTTTGGGAAGCTTATGGTGAACATGCTCCATCTCAAGGTACTTGTGAACACTGATTTAAATGCTTTAAAAGTGATGATTTCGATGTGAAAAACCAAGAATGTCCAGGTCAACTGAAAAAGTTTGAAAACCAACAGTTACAAGCATTATTGGATGAAGATGCATGTCATACTCAAAAACAACTTGCAAAAGATTAAATGTTGCTCAGCAAACAATTTCCAGTCATTTACAAGCAATGGGAAAGATTTTAAAGGAAAAAATTGGGTGCCACATCAACTGAATAAAAGACAAATGGAAAACCAAAAAGTCATCAGTAAAATGTTGCTTCAAAAGTAAGTCTTTTTTTGTATCAAATTGTGACTGGCAATGAAAAGTGGATTTATTTTGAGAATCCCAAAATCATGGTTTGATCCAGGTCAACCATCAACATAGACTGCAAGGCCAAAATTGCTTTGGAAAGAAGACAATGCTTTGCGTTTGGTGGGATCGGGAAGTGTGGTGTACTATGAGTTTCTAAAACCAGGTGAAACCATTAATACTGATCATTACCAACAACAAATAATCAATTTGAACCACGTTTTGATCATGAAACAACCAGAATGGGCCAGAAAACATGACAAAGTAATTTTGCTTCATCATAATGCACCATCACACACTTCAAAACCAGTTAAAGACATGTTAAAAGAACTTGCCTGGGAAGTATTAACTCACCCGCTATATTCACCAGACCTTGCTTCTTCAGATTACCACTTGTTCTGCTCGATGGCACACTCACTTTCTGAGTGGTTCTATTGGGACAGTTACCACAAATTAACTGAACGATGGGGAAAATGTGTAGCTAGCGGTGGACATTACTTTGCATAAAGCTCTTTTGATGTTTCTCTTGAAATTATGGGTGTTTTTTAATTACAAAATTCGCATTATTAACTGGTACACCTGGTAGATTGTGCTGCCATAATAAACACACATTTTAGTGGCTTAAAACAGCAAATTATTTTCTCTTCATGCTATATGTCCATTGTTGGTCATCTATGTCATCATCACCCACAGTCCAGAATCCAGAATAACTTTCTGAAATATTGTCAGTCATTATGACAAAGGGAAAGTGGCGAAGCACACACTGACACATAAAGCTTCTGCTCAAATACAAAACCCATCACTTCAGCCCATCTTTTATTAGCAGCTAATACAAGTTACATAGCTACCCTATAGTTAGCAAGGTAGGGAATGCAATTCTGTGTTTCTGAAAGGAGAAAGAGAATTCATATATTTAAATATCCCTAATGACTACCACACTGAGGTTGGTAATATCTTGCTTATTACATTGGTGTTATGCAAAGAGCTGAGGTCCAAGAAAACCTTAGCGTATTGCTTGCCAATGTTAAAGAAGTAACCTGGAGAACTGGCTATGAAAGACATGGGTTTATTAGGTATTATGTGGCCATGGAAGGGTGGGGTTGGGGAATTGCGGATAAAGTCTCCACAGCATAGGCTTTTTTGTTACAGGGTTATATAGAGTACAGAAAACAAAGCAAACAGGGCATGCAGGATGGATGTGTTCATGTGTGCCCAAGTTGTTAAGATCAAAATGCAAGCTGCTTACAGTCCCATCTCATATACTAGAATAGTTTCTGTTTGGCCATTTCATTATTATTATTTTTTTTAATCTTCATTGTTGAGATTATTACAGAGGTCCCCTTCATTTCTCCCTCATTGCCTCACTCCACCTGGTGCCCACCCCACCCCAGGACTTCACCACCCTATTGTCTGTCCATAGGCAATGCATATATGCATGTAAGATCTTTGGCTAACTTCTTTTCTGAGAATCGTCAGTCGGTTTTATGTTTCCATGCCTCTGATTCCATGTAAATCACCAGTATATTGTGTTCATAAGATTTCTTATTCATTTGTTTTGATTTATGGATTTAATAGCTGATAGTATTTATTTATTGCCATCTTAATGTTCATATTTTTTTTTATCTTTTCCTCTTATCTTCCTTCTCCTCCTCCTCTTCATCCTCCTGCTCCTCAAGAATAACCATCAACATTTCATGTAAGACTGGTTTGGTGGTGATGAATTCCTTTAGATTTTTCTTGTCTATGCAGCTCTTTATCTGAGCTTCAATTCTAAATGAGAGCTTTATTGGATAGAGTAATCTTAGTTGTAGGTCCTTGTTATTCATCACTTTGAATGTTTCTTGCCACTCCCTTCTGGCCTACAAAGTTTCTGTTGAGAAATCAGCTTAGAGTCATATAGTGCTCCCTTGTAGGTAACCAACTGCTTTTCTCTTGCTGCTTTTAAGACTTTTTCTTTGTCTTTAACCCTTGCCATTTTAAGGATGATGTGTCTTGCTGTGATCCTCTTTGGATTCCTCTTATTTGGGAATCTGTATGCTTTCTGTACTTGTAAGTCCATTTCTTTCACCAGGTAGGAGAAGTTTTCTGTCATTTCTTCAAATAGTTTTTCAGTATCTTGCTTTCTTCCTTCTCCTGGTACCTCCATAATGCAAATGTTGGTATGCTTGAACTTGTCCCAGAGACTTTATAATCTATCTTTATATTTTTGGATTCTTTTTTCTTTTTGCTGTTATGATTGGGTGCTTTTTGTTTACTCATATTCCAAATCGTTGATTTGATTCTCAGAATCATCTACTCTACTGTTGAATCCCTGTAAATTATTCTTGATTTTAGTTAGTGTATGCTTAATTTCTGACTGTCCTTTTTCATGTCTTTGACATTCTCACTAAGATCCTTGAAAGTCTCACTGAGTCCCTTGAAGCTCTCACTAAGATCTTTGCGTAACCTTATAATCATGGTTTTGAATTCTGTACCCAGTAGTTGCTTGCTTCCATTTCTTTCATTTGTGACATGTTTCTTTGTCTCACCATTTTGGTTGCATCCCTGTATTTGTTTCTATGTATTCGGTAGAGCTGCTATGTCTCCTGATATTGCTTTAGTGGTCTTGTATAGTAAGTGTCCTATAGAGCCCAGTAACTGGACATCCCCAGTCACCTGGGCTGGGTACTCTAGGTGCGCCCCTGTGTGGGTTGTGTACACAGTCTTGTAGATAAGCCTTGATTGCTGTTGGAATCATAGGGAGGAATTGATCTCCAGGCCAATTGGCTACAAGGATCAGCTGCGACTACAGTGGGAGAGCTGCTGTGCAGGAGACACCCACATGGAGCAGGACTTGCTTCATTGGGACTTTGGTGCTCTCTGAGTCTTCCCCTTGAATGTGTTGCCTGTGGATGTGTAGAGCTATAACCTGGTATGGTCTGAAGCTGTCCACCGGCTGCACTGGCCCTGAGGGCACCCAACGGCAGCTACAGAGAGGTCTGCAGATGGCTGCTACTTTGTATTGTGCTTGTGAAGTGTCTAGGGAGGCCCAACTTTGAAGCAAGGGAGGTTGGTGCTAGTGCCTGGTTTTGGGCCTTTTATTGATAGGTTTAGGACATACTGACATTAGCTGCTGCCTGTTTGAGAGATTTTAGCAAGTCTGAAGTCTGTGGGATTTAGTCTAAATTCATGCACCAGCCCTTTGGGAGGCACACTGGTGTGTCCAGCAGCTTCTATGTCATTCAGCCATAATCTCTGTTGGTTTTTACAACCTGAAGTTACAGGGACTTCTCTTTCCAGCTCTGGAAACCTGGTGTGGGGCTGGGACCCCTTGCTCTCACAGAAGGTAGGGAAGCTCTGCAGCTTAGATATCCCTCCAGATTAAAGTAACGGCACTTGTGGGTATTATACCAGCTTGTTCCATGCCTCTGCCCCTCCTGACAGTTTTGATGTGCTTTTTTCTTTACTTCTCTAGTTTAGGACTTCCACTCAGCCAGCTTTCAAGTGGTTCTGAATCATGGTTATTTTGTATTTTAGTTGTAATTTTTATGTGGTTGTGGGAGGCAGTGAGTACCAGCATTTACCTCCTTTTTGGCCATTTCTTGAGCAAGGAGCTGGCCAGGCTCCCAGGGCCCCACAGCACTCGTACAGATGGCCTTTATTATATTCCCACAAGGTGGAAGGGAGAGTTGAACTTGGGAAGGGGCCCATCTTCTCACATACCACATAATTGGTCACATATAGCCCAGTGATATAAATGAATTTCAACATGGCAATGAATATTATCTTTGTGTGGGTTTCTTTTTTTAATATCAAATTCCTTACCTGCTGTTTTATGTGGAAAGAATGATGCTTTATTGATGATATTTTCTAACAGATAGGAATTCTAAAGTCTTTGTGATTCATACTTTATACATACTTTCACAGCTTTCCTTTTAAGTTGGGTTTTTCTTTTGAGCCACCAAGTCATCAATAAATGGTGATGTGAGATTGCCTTGAGGGGATAGAGACAATACACTAACTTTTCACCTAGAAAACAAAAGGGTATAATGTGGAAAGCTACTTACCCTGCATTTTCTCTCTCATTATCACTCCCTGCCTCTCCTTCTTCCTCACTCTCACCCTATCCTACCATGTCATGATTCATTCCTAATATTTTTGTTCTTTGTTCCTCCAGTTTGCATTTTGGACTTTCAGTTGTTCATAAGTTCATCTTGTACATGGTATATTTGGGGAAAGTACATCACTTTAGTTAATCTTTCTGGCTGTTCAAAACTTTGTTCCCTATTTTTGTAGATAACTGAGAATAAGTTAAAATGATTTCACAGAATGAAAACTTATAATGTAATTTAAGAGAATTATGGCCAAACATCAACAATGAATGCTTTCCTTCTTACAGCATGCTTGGGCCATTGAATAGAAAGTAGTTTGGTGGAAACACTGCAGAATTTGTTTTGATTGCCATCTTTTAGTTGGTTTTACCACAGTGAGAAGAAAATGCAGGCAAGGGCATTAGCTATTAAAGGTCATTTTGGTAGTAGCATTTACTTGGCACTGGTTTTCATTTTTCCCTACCACTCAAGTTATTTTATTTCTTTCTGTTGATTTACATAACCGCTTGTAAATGTTCCAATAACATAAAGAACCTAAGGTACAATAAATTATGCTCAGTGTTTTTGTGTGTATAATTCTGGGCATGTTTTTTGCCCCAAATTGTAAATATGTTGTGGAGTTTGATACTGTGTTTGAAATTATGTTTTGGTAATGTTTAAATATCAAGAAAACTCATGAATACCTTATTGTGTTTGCAATGGCAAATTTTAGATTAAGTATTGAAGTGGAATTTTTGTTATACCTCCTCAATTTTTAAATTTTTCATATAATTATTCCTCCTGTTCTCTTAAGGAAGGGTTTTAGAGATAGTCTTTTTCATTGGGTCTCAAAACTTGAGTGTCATGCCAAGCTTTGGGGGGCCAATACTTGAGAGACAGGTGCTGATGTAAGGAAATATGGTTTATTCAAGTGCTCGCAGCCTGAGAAGTTGGGGGATTCCTGTCCTAAAGACCATCCTTTTTTTTTTCTTTTTTCTTTCAATTGATGTCAGAGAGGAAGGGAAAAGAAGGGAAACAGAAACATTGATAAGAGAGAATCATTGATCTCCCTCCTACGTATCCTCTACTGGGAATCGAACCCACAACTCTGGTGTCTGCCCTGACTAGGAATCGAATGGTAACCTCCTGGTTTATAGATTGGTGCTCAACCACTGATCCACACCAGCCAGGCTTAAAGACCATCTTAATATCTCAGTGCAGACAGGGATTTTTATTAGGAGGGATAGGAGAAGCAGAACAAAGAAATAAGGTGGAAAGGGATTGAAAGTTCTACGTAGAAGTCAACACACTATTCTGATGATTATCTTTTTTTTAATATATATATATATTTTATTGATTTTTTAGAGAGAGGAAGGGAGAGGGATAGAAAGTTAGAAACATCTGTGAGAGAGAAACATTGATTAGCTGCCTCCTGCTCACCCCCTACTGGGGATGTGCCTGCAACCAAGGAACATGCCCCTGACCAGAATCGAACCTGGGACCTTTCAGTCCGCAGGCCAACGCTCTATCCACTGAGCCAAACTGGTTTCGGCATGATGATTATCTTGCGGTCAGGTTTTTATTCAGCAAGTCTCCTGGAGATGAGATGTCCAGTTGATGGAGTGAGCCCCCTCTGAAGTTAGTTTCTGGAACACTTTCACAAGTATGCTATTTTTCTATGGGTTACATGTTAGTTAACAATTCATCTTTTGCAAAGACACTTTTAACAGAAACAATATTTTAAGAATAGAGGGGTGGGTTACAATACTGCTATATTGCCTTCAAAGAGCATACTGCCTTATGTCTTGCTCTGAGAATGTATTTGAATAATATTTATCTCTATTGTTATTTTTCCCAGTTTATTTTCGTAAGTTTTGTGATTACTAATGATTAAAGATTGCTTCCAGACACTTTCTTAACTTTCTTAATTTTAGTCAACTGGTTAGCAATGGTTTCTTCCCAATAGAACTTAAAGAGTAGTTTTTTTTCTGTGTTTTTAAGGATAGGAATTACAGAACAATTACTAATCCAATTATTTATGGATTAAACTCTAATCTAGGAAATTCCCTTAATTTTTATTTTATACAGTTACATATTTTTATAGCTACTTATTACATTTTTTTAAATCTCATATTTTTAAAGATATAACCATTTAAATTTTTTTTTATATTCTAAATTTACTAATGTTTCTGTAATATACTATTGATTCTCAAATTTGAATGTGCATTAGAATTACCTGAGGGCTTGCCAAACCAGATTTCTAGTCCACACCCAGAGTTCCTGATTCATAGGTCTGGGGTGGGGCCAAAAATTTACATTTCTAAGAAGTTCTAGTTAATGTTAATGCTGCTGGTTGGGGGATTATATTTCAAGAACCACTATTAAATAAAAACAGTTTCTCAGAAGTGCTTTGCAAAAAAAATCAATTGTATAAGTCAAATACTCAAAATCATTTGAAGTCTTAGTGTTTCTTAGATTGGGAATTTGTTTTTTAAACTAAACATATGAAACTCATTTTAAGGTACTGAAACTTGGTCCTAAGAATAATATATTTCTTCCACTTTCAAAATAGAAGTTTATCATGTTTCCAGCAGTTATCAAGTAGTTATATTAGCATTATATTAGAGTATGACTAAAAAAAAAATTTCTTTATTGATTTCAGTAGGAAAGGAGAGCGAGAGAGAGGTAGAAAACATCAGTGATGAGAGATAATTATTGATCACCTCCTGCACACCCCCTACTGGGGATCAAGCCCCAAACCCAAGTATGTGCCCTGACCTGGAATCAAACCATGACCTCCGATTCATAGGCCGATGCTCAACCACTGAGCCACAGCAGCCAGACTAGAATATGACTTTTTAAAGTATGGTTCCATTGGTTAGAAGATCATCTCATTCACCAAAAAGGTTGCAGGTTCAGTCCCCGGTCATGACATATATCTAGGTTACAGGTTCTATAACAGGTCAGGGTGTGTACAGGAGGCAACTGATCAATATTTTTCTCTCATATCAATGTGTTTTTTTTTTCTCTCTCTCTTTTTCTCCTTCTCTCTCTCTCTAAAATCAATAAACATATTCTTGGATGAGAATAATAATAATGATGATAATAAATATGTTTACTATCCAAAAGAGAATGTGCTAACTGGGGAAACCTGAAACTGAGAGTAATTATATGCATTGTCAAACCAATGCAATTGCATGTTTCTCTCTAGAATATCTGAAATAATCATTCAAATATGCCAGGATTAGTATTTATTCATAAGCCTAAGATTTTAAAAAAATCATACACATGGACAATGTCTTAAGGCAGTTAATCTGGTAGTAACATTTAAGTACTATTTCATTAGGGTTTAAGAAGGGCTTATATGAATTCTCTATAAACTTATTACATGGTGGGGACAAAAGTAGATCTAATCTTTGCTCCTTGTATTTAAAAGAGTTATATATGACTAGTCAAGAGACTGTATATGACTAATCTAAGAGACTTGAGGAAATAAATAGGCATTAGTGGATGCCAGTCAAGGACTCACTGAAGAACACAAGAAATATGTCTTTTTCCCCCTCACTATTCATCTTTCATAACATGATAACTCAGGGAAGTCATCTTGCCCTACGTCAAATAGTGCCAGACTGAATAAGTATTTCCTTCCATCCATGTGCCTTTCTACCTACTCCACCTACATGACATGTTGTAGGAGTTCTGTTTTGTCAAGTGACTGCTGGAAAAGTCTATACCACTTAAATTATTCTTACTGCTAATGCAGTGAATGATCAAATGTCAGATAGGTAGGTTTTTAGTGATGTGATCAAGGGCATAAGTAGAAAGTTGAAGGCAAAGTTGCTATAGTGAATTTGGCCTCATATAGTTTTCTAAATATCTCCAAAGTATACACTTTGCATAATGTTTGAATCAAGATTTCCCCAGTTGCATTAGTCAAGTGTCCGATATCTTAGAGTAGCAATGTTAGGAATACAGCGTTACCAAGCTCCCATACCTGTTTTCTTTTTCTCTGGCAAAATCTTAATAGCATGTTGATTCTCTTCTTGATGTGTCACTGATAATGTTTGTATGATAACTATTTGAGGTGTGGTGAGATTGTCTTTGTGAATCATTATTGTGTGTACCTTGCTTCTATGACAGTGTTTTAAAACACACTTCTCAGGAACATGATAGGTAGAAGCTACCTATTCTATCCTATATAATAAAAGCCTAACCTGTAAAGATTATTTTAAGGTTGTTCTTAGATATATGCTTTATTATCTTCACACTTTGCAGCCACCTCGTTAATTTATTTGTTTTTGTTTACCAGCAGATACCTCCAAAGAATGTTAAGTTCTATAACAATAGGGACCTTGCCTCTTTTTATTCACTGCTATCTTCCCAGCATCTGAAACCATGGCTGGCAGTTAATGGCTGCTCAGTAAATATTTACCAAGAGAATGCATTTTTTATATTTACATATATACTAATAAATACAGATCAGCCAAGAATGAGTATTGTATCCCTAGCCCATCTGCTCAGTATACTATAAAGGCCATTAATGCTGATAATGATAAAAGCCATACATTATTCTTTACTTATTAGTTGTCTAATAGCCATTTGTTTCTTCTTGTCAGTTATCCTTCAAATAAAAGGAAAACATGAAATGTTCTTTTAAAGAATTTCCTATCTAGAAATAGGAAAATGATAAAAGCTAAAATGGCAGTCTCTATATTTATGTTTTTGGAAAAGAGTTATGTACTACTACTTTTTTATGAATAGCCATTTATAAACCAGCCAAAATAATGAAATGGTAGGACTTGTTTCCAGAATAATATCCTAGTACATTAAGGAAATTATAGAAACAGGTATTCTCAGAAGTCCCAAATTAATATTGAATCTATTCTCATTTTAAGATTTTGTTTTCTAGAATTAAACAGAATGATTATACTTTCTCATCTCCTGTTGCTTCTGTTTAGAAGAAGGATACATTATTAATAGACAAGTGCAGAGGTTGTGAGGTTTTATAAATTTTTGTTCTGATTTATATCAACAGGCAAGAATGGGCATGTCTTTCTAAAATAATACTTTTAAATGGCTGGGTATCCAAGAGTGTCATTTTCAGTATGGGTCTTCATACTTACCAAAAATTGGAAGAATAGTATTTTTAAAATTCTTAAAATGTTTATTGAATAAAGAAAGGGAAGATAGGAAAAATAAGCTCTGGTTATGGTCTGATATGGGGTCCGCTCCCAGCTCTACTGCTACCTGTCTTTATGATCTCGGGTAGTCTCTTCTTTTTGAACTCCACTTTCTTTTTTTATAAAATGAGGAGACCAGGCTTTATAATTTTTAGCCTCAACTCTAAAAATATACTGAATCAGCAGACTCCTGTGAAAAACTGCCTTTCTTCCAACAGAGGGTGCTGTGGTATTTCTGAGTGATTTAGCATTTTCTGAAAGGAACTGAACAGAGTGAAATCCATCCTCATTTTATATTTTTAGATTCCCAACCTTTGAGAAATAGTGTCTGGTTCTTTAAATTTCTTTAGATGTAAATATTAATGTTACAATGAAGGAGAAACACCACATGATCTCATTCATTTGTGGATAATAAAGAACATTATAAATGGATGAACAAAAGGATAGATACAAAGGCAGTAAAGCATCAAACAGACTGTCAAATTACAGCGGGAAGGTTGGGGAGAGGTGGGATAGATAAGAGATCAATCGAAGGACTTGTATGCATGCATATAAGCATAACCAGTGAATACAAGACACTGGCGGGGGGCTCCAATGGGATAAATAAATAAATAATAAAATACATGTTTATTTTAGAAAATCTGGCAAATAAAGTTTCACAGGGAAAAATACACATAATCTTATGACCCAGTATAACAGTATTTTGTTTGTATGCATTCTTTGTAAAGTAAGTGTATTGTTGTTTGTTATATTTATTGCAAATATTTTCCCAGTTTGCCTTTTAATATTGTTTATGATCTTTGGTATATAGAAGTTTTGAGTTTTAAGAGGCCAAATAGATTATTTTTCTTTGCTTTTTTATTTTAGAAACTGTTGCCCCCTCCTAAATTCATTATTCTTAGGAAATCAGATGAACCTTGGCTACCTCAGTCCAGAAAACCAGTTTAAACTTAATTTAGAAATATATTATTGTATTTTAAAAGCTCTTTTATTTAAAAATGTACATAACAACTGTTGCATTAGTCATAAAACAAATTTCTAACAAATTGACAACACTTACATCACTGATATTCTCAGTTTAATTTAATCCCTTGGTCACTTTTATTTTTTTAAGTTTTGTCACAAACTTCGTCAAAATACCTTGCTATAATTTGCTTGATTTACTTAGTGTCAAAGACCTTTCTACTCCCTTGCCTGTCACTTTCAGTAGAACTGTGTGACTTCAGGTTCCTTCCTTGAGTCTCCTAAGGGAAAATTAGTCTTGATTCCCATTTTCAGTTTTAATTTTGAGAAAGCTTTTCATTTTCCTTTCCTTTCCTATGCTCTGTTTTTGCTTCTTTCCATGTGTCAGAAACTATTAAAAAAGAGTAACTATTCTTTGTAATTTTTCTTTTTAATGTTTCTCATTTTAACTAGCCAGCTTTGAGCTGCAGTTTTTTCTTTTTCTTTGCTGAATTCTCATCTTTTACCCTTTTCTTCTTCTTTTTTTCTGACTTATTCTCTGAAGTATATAACATTTCTGGTCCTATCTTAACTAGATAGATCAGATAGAACAGCTCAGAGGTTCTTAATCTTGGCACTGTAGACATTTTAAGCTAGGTACAATCCCTTTTTGTGCATTATATTATTTATCAAGATATTTAATATATAAGTGGCCTCTGCTCACTTCGGTAGCACTCTCTTCCTTGACTTCTCGAGTTGTGAAAACCAAAATTGTCTCTAGACATTACCAGATTTCTTGGGGACATGATCATCTTCCTGTTAAAAACCTTGAAGTTGATAGACAAACCAACTTTTTAGTTCCAAGATGTAAATTCTCATCTCAACCCTGTTTTTTTGCTGCTTTTATCTTCTGTATTCCCCCGTCTAGAACCAACTATAATTTTATGTACCCACTAGATCTATATAGCTTGATGTTATTTGAGAAGCATTCCTCATATTATTCATAACATACATTTTGGCATTATCTGCTCTTCCCATGAGCTGTCATTTATTGAGTGACCTTATAGCTCTAAAAGGAGTTTAAATACCTACCTGTTGGATTTTAGTGAGAATGAAATTTTAAAAATGCATTTTAAATGTTAACCACATCATAAATGCTCAGTTAATAGTTGATGTTATATCATCATCATCACCACTCCATTGCTCATCTCCTCTATTAAGCTGACTCAGAAATACCACATAAGCACATCTAAAATTATTACCCATTTCTACCAGTCTACTTTTATTTCAAGCTAAAAGTAGTCTCTCGCTCCTATCATACTTTGTCTCTTCTTTTCTTGTAGCACTTGCCATTATTCACCTTACATTATAACTATTTATATACATGGTCTTTCCCACTTTTTATGTTTGTAGTACACATTCTCACATAGTACACTTTTATTAAATATATTGAACTGAATAAATTTATTCAGTGAGCCCACTCAGGGTTTCCTATTAACACTAATAGAGTAAACAATAAGTTGGCCAATAGTATGGTTAAGAGTTCAGGAACAAAATTGTCTGGGTTTGGATTTACCACTTATTTGTCTGCAACCTACCTCCATCACACACAAGGATATTTAAGAAAATGGTTTTGTGATCAACGAATAAAATTTTAATGAAAGAATTAGTGATAGCCAGTAATGTTTTATGATGATATATGTAAGTTTTGTGGTTATCATAGGATGAAATTCATTGAGGCTCAGAAAAAACTTGTTTGAAGAAATTATTTTTTTCAGTCCCTTCCCTTATCTTGCACTTCTTTCATCATTCTGTCTTTTGTCTTACATTTCCAACTTGAACATAATTTTGGACATTTAGTTGTCATTTCTTAATATTATACTACTCCAAACATGTAAAAAGGTTCTTTTGTTGTTCGTAACTTAATAACTAGTCACTGGATCTGAATATGTGAACAGCAAAGATTAACTGATACTAGACTCAAAGGATCTCACTAAAGGCAGACACCAGAGGCACCATGGAAGCAATGAACAGTATACTTCAAGAAACAGTGGGAAGATTTAGAAATATCTTTATATAAAACCCTAATATGCAAATAGACCTAACAGCAGAACAACCGTTCATTACAACATGTGCTGACCACCAGGAGGTGTGTGGGAACATGGCAGGCGTTGGCCACGGTGGGATGGTGGAGCAAGTAAGTGGGGACGTCAGATCAAGGTGGGGCGTTGGTCATTGTCATCAGGGTGAACCTCTGGTGGTTACTGAAAATTCTTTGCTCCCATGTGCTGCAGTCTGCCTGGTGCTTGCACCTGCTGCTGGAGCCAGCCCTGCTCACACCCACTGCCAGCGCCTTTGGGGTTTCTCAACCTCCCCCTGCTCCTGAAGGGCAATCAGGGCTGGCAGCCACCTCTCGCACCCGCTGATGGCGACTGCCTTACTTGAACACACTGCCGTCACTGGAGTCACCCACTCACAGTCAGCACAGGCATCTGGCACCAGGCCCAATTGCTTGGCATGGTCAGCAGGTATGAGTGGCAGCTGCTGGCCCTGATCTCCCCTGAGGGCTTCTCTACTTCCCCCTGCAATTGGGGCAGCAGCTGGCGCTCACACCTGCTAATGATGCTGTTCCCAATCCTTCCTCACTGTCAGCAGGTGCAAGTGGGGCCAGTGCCATCAGTGCATGGGGGTGGCAGCAGCAGGAGTTGGGCTGCCAGCAGACAGGGGACTTGGGGCTGCAACGGGAGGGGCCAGACAGGGGGTGCGGAGGATGGGCCAAGACCTCCCCATGTGCCCACCACAGCCTCACAGCCCACAGTTCCTTTCAATGTGCATGAATTTGTGCACTGAGCCCCTAGTTTTTCAATAAGAACCCATGCCCAAACTCCATTTTTTGGAAGAAGTGGCCTCAAAAATTGGTATATATCCAACAGTATTACAAATTTGGTTTAAGAACCTTGGAGTAAAATCACACACACAAAAAAAATTCAAGCATATTCAGGGTAAAAGCATCAAGAAGCTCAGTAATAATAGTTACTTGAGGGGAAGGTCAAGAGAAATATGGGCATACTATCAAGATCCACGGATGGAGCTAGCTCTGTCTCTGGATTCCTATAGATCATCTGGCCCTCTCAGTTCAATTTACATGTCCTGATTTTAAGGTCCTCTTAGACCACTCGGTTGGCCATAAAATAGCCTATTTGGGGTACTGCCAAGACCATAAAATATATTGCCTATTTCCCATTTTGGACTCCCAAATTTTTTCCCAGGCTGATATCTTCACTTCACTTCTAGACAGTACTTAACCTGCAATTCTGACCTGCAAATGGGAGAAGGAGGTTATGGGGGTAGGAAAAATATTTACCTCACTCTGGGCATTAACTTTCTGATAGTATTATAGTGTATTTGTGCCATTATCTGCATTCATCCCTTAATAAATGCATTTCACCTGTTGTTTTTCTTCAGTTGCTTCCCTTTTTTCCTCATTAGGACCAATAATATTACCATTTTATTTTTAAAGCCTTACCTTTCATCTCTTAGTTTGCACTTCCTGTTAGAGTTTCTGGCTTGGAATTACCCCCATCCTATCTCTGAACATTTTGAAATTTACTCTTAGGGGTCTAAGGTCCTCCTATGCAAAAGGGTTTCTTTTTTTGCTATTACAAAGTTCAAGTTAGCAAACACCATCACCACTTTTAAAGCTGTCACTTTGCATCACCAACAGTTTTCTTATTGTCAGTCATTAGAGTTCTGAATACCAGGTGTACCAGTTAATGCGAATTTCGTAATCAAAGAAAACATGAAAATTTCAAGAGAAACATCAAAAGTGCTTTATTCAAAATAATGTCCATCGCTAGCTACACATTTTCTTCATCTATCAGGTAATTTGTAGATACGGTTCCAATAGAACTTCCTTGTTTTGTTTTTTTGTTTGGTTTGGTTTGTGTGTTTTTTTTGTTTTGTTTTTATTGGTGCCATAACTCGGATGAACTTTCTTGTTTTAAGGCAAACCATTCAGAGACCCAATTCTTTATACATTTTGAATTGCTGCTCAGAAAGTGCATGTGCCATTGATTGAAATAAGTGGTAATCTGAAGGAGCAAGGTCTGGTGAATACAGCAAGGGGGTTAATACTTCCCAGGCAAGATCTTTTAATGTGCCTTTAACTGGTTTTGAAGTGTGTGATGGTGTGTTATCATGAAGCAAAATTACTTTGCCATATCTTCTGGCCCATTCTGGTCATTTTACAATCAAAACGTGGTTCACATTGATTATTTGTTGTTGGTAGCGATCAGTATTTTGTCTTCTTTCCGAAGCACTTTGGCCTTGCAGTCGATATTGATGGTTGACCTGGATTAACCCATGATTTTGTGCATTTGGGATTGTCAAAGTAAATACACTTTTCATCACCAGTCACAATTCGATGCAAAGAAGACTTACTTTTGAAGCAACATTTTACTAATGACTTTTTTATTTTCCATTTGTCTTTTATTCAGTTGACGTGGCACCCATTTTCCTTCCTTTAAAATCTTTCCCATCGCTTGTAAATGACTGGAAATTGTTTGCTAAGCAACGTTTAATTTTTCTGCAAGTTGTTTTGAGTTTGACACGCATCTTTATCCGATAATGCTTGTAATTGTTGGTCCTCAAACTTTTTCGTTTGACTTGGACGTTCTTGGTCTTTTACATCAAAATCATCACTTTTAAAGCATTTAAACCAGCATTCACAAGTGTATTGAGATGGAGCATGTTCATATAAGCTTCTCAAAGTATACGATAACTTTCAGTAGCACTTTCTTCAAAATAAAGGAATGAATTAAAACTTCTTGCAAATGCTCTTTTTTTGGCATGAAATTTGACATTTTTAAGCCTAAAAATATCTATAAAACTAACACCTTCCGAAGATTTGACACAAAGTTTTGAAGCTTGCTGTCAATACATAAAATAGCATACATATCAAATCACATATATATCAACATATGTGTAACTCCATCTATTGAAAAAAAAATCTGCATTATTAACTAGTACACCTGGTAGCAGTTCTCTTTGCTATTTCTTCTACTTTCTGATAAATGAAATTGTCAGTATGGTATCAATTTATCAAGTGCTGTACTTTTACTAAAATGAAGACCTCTCCTTGATGCTGGGAAAGGTGACATTTCCCGTTACCACTATATATTGTGTCTATATCTGTTTTATAATCTATATTAGGAAAATATCACTGTGCATCGACCACAACAGTATTATTAAAATAGAATATACCTTTCCAAGGTCATGAGTCTCAGTGAAACTTGTCTTCTTAGGTTAACCTTTCAAGTTTTCTTTTTTCTTAATTGATTGATTAATTAATATATATACATATATATACACATATACATACACATACATATGTACACATTATACACACACACACACACACACACACACACACACACACACACACACATTAGAAGCCCTATGCACGAAGATTCGTGCAAGAATGGGCCTTCCTTCCCCTGGCTGCCAGCATCTCCTTTGCTCTGGCCTAGAGCCTCCTTTTCACCTTCCCATGCTGCCCAGAGGCCCAGAGCAGCTGGGGCGGTGTGGAACGCCTGTGTCATCGCCATGGCAAGTATCTCACGCCCCCCTCTCCCCCCGCCACTGAGCATCTGCCGTCTTTGTTGGGTTAATTTGCATACTCACTCCTGATTGGCTGGTGGGCATCATAAAGGTACAATCAATTTCCATCTTTTTCTTTTATTAGTGTACATTTTCTTTCAGAGAGGAAGGGAAAGGGAGAGAAAGATAGAAACATTAATGATGAAAGAGAATCATTGATCAGTTGCCTCCTGCACACCCCCTACTGGAGATCAAGCGCACAACTCAAGCATGCCCTGACTGGAAATCAAACTGTGACCTCCTAGTTCATAGCTCAACCACTGTACTACACTGGCTGGGCTCCTTTTCTTATTAGTATTAATTTTATAAGAGATTGTCATTAGGAAAGAAGCCACTAGCTTGATTTTTCTTTGATAAATTATTGGAAGGCTCTACTATATTATTCTTTAGGTATCGTAGCAGCATCTCTATGTGGGAGCTTTTCTTGATTTTACATAATCTTATGGAGACTTCAAACCTCCCTATCATCAACTATAATGCTTACTGCCACATATCTAATAAAGGAGGTGATATATATCCCCTTTTTATCTCTTATTTCTGTAAGGACATGGCAAAATAGTTGGAAATGAACACTTAAGGACCCTGAGCAAGAGGCATACTTTTCCCCAATAACTGTCATTAAATTAGCATTATAGAGGCATAATCAGAGTGGAAACAGAAAATAAAGTCAAAGCAGGGTTTCTTCAAAAATAGAAAAAAAAATTTAAGTTCCACTTAATGTCATCATAAGAGATACATCTGAAGACCTTATCAAGCAGGGAGGCCAAACTCTCATATCAGATGAACATCTAAACTATTGAGGTCACATTTTATTTAGCAAACATTTACATATCACTTACTATGGGATATATGTCCAAATTATTAAATTAATTATTTTATCCTTATAACAAATCCTCCTATCAGATAGGAACTAATATTAGTTCCCTTTTTACAGAAAAGAAAGATGAGGCATATAGAGGTTAAATAATATTCCTAAGGTCACAGCTAGTAAGTGAGAGAGTTGGAATTTGAATTCAGTTTGAATCTCCAATTGATTTTCTTCCTGAAGTTTCAAAGCAGAAAAACTTTACATGCTATACCAGAAAATACCAAATGAGCAGGAAACATTAGTTGAAAAAAAGCTAAGTGCTTTGTCAAATGTGTAGCGCATTGACCTTCATCGTTTTAACTTCCCCCAAAAGCTGCCTAATTATGATAAGTTCCCTTTCTATTAATTATTGCATGCTTGGTTCTCCCACCTATTTCTCAACTTTCAAATTATATGGTTTGTATCTAGCTCTTGTTTGTTTATCTTTTATCACAAACTGCTTTTTGTTGGTTGTGATACGTTGTGTGATCATGAAAAATTTATAGATTGTATCCAGGGTTAGACCAATAATGTCTTTTAATTTGTTTCCCTCTTAGCTTAATTATAATTCTTGCCTGCTAATTATTAATACCTATATCCATGTTGACATCAAATCTTATCTTCCATATACATTTTGCTAGTATCAGAAATTAATTCTTTTCCATGTCTCTGCATAGATTTCCTATGCTTTTTTTCCAAATACTGTATATGAATCTTTTTAAAAATATATATTTTTATTGATTTCAGAGAGGCAGGGAGAGGAAAAGAGAGATAGAAACATCAATGATGAGAGAGAATCACCTACTGGCTGCCTCCTGCATACCCCGCACTGAGGAACAAGCTTGCAACCCGGACATGTGCCCCTGGCTGGAATTACACCCGGGACCTCTCGGTCTGCAGGCTGACGCTCTGTCCACTGAGCCAAACCGGCCATGGCTGAATCTTTTTATAAATCTTCATCTGAGGACATGCTTATGATTTGAAAGAGAGGGTAAATTGGGGGGAGTTGGGGAGAGAGAAATCAATCCATTGCCCTCTCGTACACATCCCAACTAGTTATCAGCCCACAAACTTTTGGTGCACTGGCAATGCTCAACCAACTGAACCACACCAGCCAGGGCTAAATATATTAATTTTGTTTTAATAGAAATTCTGTTGTAGTTAATTTCATATAGTATGATATAATACATATATAAACTTGCTAGGGACTCAGAATAAATCTATGGAGGGCTTGAATACTTGAATACTTCGGTAGAGCATTTTTATACTGTAGTAAAGGGAGCATCAAGGAATTAAATCAGTAAACATAAATCTAAGGATTCTTTTTAATATTTGCCTTTCCTTTCAACATGTGATATTTTTAAAAATTTGTTTATACTTTCCTTTTTGGTAGTTGTGACATCTCCCTGGCAACAGCACAACCTGTCTAACCTATAAATTAAAGTAACAATTACTAAAGAGCTTAACTTCTTGTAAGTCATGTGCCTCTAACCTAGCCAGATCTCTAACAAACTGTAACATTAAGCTGTTACTACACTGCTGGTGACTTAATGGCACTTAATATTTCACTCATAAAAATCATGACCTTATCTATTACTAATAAAAGGGTAATATGCTAATTAGACTGGGAGACCTTGCAGATGTCCTTCCAGACAAAGCTATGGTGGCGGAGCTGAGGTAGAGGCACTTAGGGGTGATCAGGCCAGGAGAGAAGGGCAGTTGGGGGTGATCAGGCCGGCAGGAGAGGGCAGTTGGGGGTGATCAAGCTGGCCGGGAAGGCCAGTTGGGGGTGAGCAGACCAATAGGTGGGGACAGTTGGGGGCAAGCTAGCTGGCAGTGGGGGACAGTTGAGGGCAAGCAGGCTGGAAATGGGGGGAAGTTGGGGGCAATAAGGCCGAGAGGGCAGTTGGAGGCAAGCAGGCCAACAGGTAGATGGTTAGGGGTGATCAGGCAGGCAGGCAGGCAGGTGAGTGGTTAGGAGCCAGCTTTCCCAGATTGTGAGAGGGATTTTCAACTGCCAATGTAGGCCTAATCTCTGATATCCCCCAAAAGGTCCTAGAATAGAGAGGGTGAAGGCCAGGCTGAAGGACACCTCTTCCCCCTCTCCCCACCCCACTGCCCGTGCACAAATTTTGTGCACTGGTCCACTAGTATTTGTATAATGTCCTTCTGGGAGCATGAAAATTATATGTGGCTTGGAATACCTTTATTCAGGCTTTCCTCCCTTGCATCTATAAATCTGAGTCAGTCTGCTTGCTTTTGATGTTCTT